>BQNB010041491.1:0-46729 GCA_026074375.1 Tanacetum coccineum
GCTGTCAAGTTTAGATACATCATGATATAAGTAAAGTACAAACAGATAACATGTCCATAAAAAGGTAAAACCAATAGTGTCAAGGGAAGAGAGATCAAGGATCGAGCTAGTCATCAATGTGTGGGGCTGCTGAGGTGCTGGTTCCCTCGGTCCTTCATCTGGTGCGTCTTTGGTACGATATCTGAAAATAACCATAACTCATATAGGTCACCCCACTCACATCCAACAGCTGCGATAGATGACCAACCGTCCATATAGTGAACCTAGAAAAGTCTCGGCTCATTCTCGGTAACGGCGCTAAAAATTTAAGGTGTCGTTGTGCGTAGGTAATATTTATTTTCAAGTTTTACATTTATATTTAGCCGAATAACCTATTAACAAACACTAATGGGCAGTGTACCCAATCAGTTGTAGGTTGGTTGGTAAGTAGAGTGTCGATCACTAAGAGCGAGAGCGTTAATTCCTAAGTCTACCAGTATTTTAGTTGTCTACGTTAGTTCTAATCTAAGTTAATCCTAATTCTAAGGTTTGAAGGGGGGTTTCAGTCTGAGAGACTGCATGGGTTTTGGTGGTAACTTAAATCTACTTTAGTCACGATAACACATACAAGCTGATAATCAGAGTATACAAGAGCGGTCAAGCCTATTATAAAGAAACTGTATTAACCATGATTAATCAAATATAACGCATGTTTGTTCATTAGTGAAATGATTGTCTTATATCGAAGGGGCATATCATTCCTAGATTTAGGTGGTACTTCTTCCTAAAACCTAGACATGCTAATTCTGTCACAATTAAAAGCATCCGCATAAAGCGTTCTACGCTATTTATAATCTATCTTAGGAGATTAATAATGGTGATCTTATTAAACCCTAGCTCATCGAGACTTTACTAACTTATTGCTAATCGTCTCTTTATATACTAGTATTTAAACTGTCTGAGTCCTTACCAAGGGAATCAGAACGTCATTTGTTGATCCTAGGTCACCTGCTAGTCCAACTTGTTCACTAAACCAATGGTAAGGATAGGTCATTATTTGTGATCCTATGATTCTAGATATATAAATCGCAATATGGAGAGCTATCCCGACATCTAGTCTACTTGGTCGGCACGACTAGATATAGTTGATTGATAGGTCGCATACATAAGCACATAAATGAGTATAAATTGATAAACATAAACAACAACCAACGAATAAGCATCTAATCGATATAAACAAACCAAACATTAAATTTTTAAAAACATGGCTAATACCTAAAGGTATTAGTCAATCACCATTGTATCGAATACAAACATAATAAACGAATTAACCAAGGTAACCTAACCAAGTTAAATGAATGATACCAAAAATTGAACTATTATTAGAGTATAAATGATTACAAGGTGTTTCGTATAGAATTAAGCACGTTTCGATACCTTCTTTGCTCTTCTTGGCTTTTGAAAATCAACTTTTGTGGTTAGAGTTTCGAAAATATATTTAAGCACATCCTAAAATCGTATTTAGGGTTTTGTATTTATAGGTTCTGGAAAATCATCGATACGCCATATTGGTTGAGGTCAATACGGCATATTAGGGGTTTCGTAGAGTAGGGACCACGATTATAATATTCTAAAATATTCTTCACTTGATCTTCAATATGGCGTATAAACATGTTAGATACATCATATAAGGCTTCAAATCTTCGTGGTTTCTTGTAAAGTGCATGCACGGATACGCCGTATCTTCCTTGATGGATACAGCGTATAGATTGTCAGAACATAACTCTTCAGATTTCTTCGTTCAACGCCACAAATTGGCCCCGGTGCCTTTTTTGCAAAACTTCACAATCACTGCAACCAACTAAATTACAAATAAAAGCAATTAAGTACTAATTCATTCAATAATTATACAAAATAGGCAATTTACATAGGATAAATGATGCTATAAAATAGACATTATTTGATGTCATTACCACTGCATGCTACACTTAAAACAGATCCACTATTGTTAAAAGACATCTCAAAACTCCCTATGAAATTTTTCATGGGAGACTTCTAAACATCAATTTCCTTCATGTTTTTGGATGATAATCTTAACTTACAAATGTTCCAAAACTTACAAAATTACACCAAAATCATTTGAAATCGTTCAACATAAACAAACTAAACTATTTTTAACAAAAAAACAAGTAATATTGTGTAACTCACTTCGTTACCCAATCTTGAGTATATATCAACCCCTCAACTACGGCATAAGAGAGGTTATTTCTATCCGGGTCAAGAACACAACCTCTCATACTAAAAGTCGACTCTGATACGATGGTTGTTATTTGGATTGCATCGAACGACCCAATGGGTATTTGGATTAGCAATTTAATTCAAAGGCATGACTACTCAAATTTCGGGTATTTTTTGATACTATCCCGTTTTGATACCGGTACCGCATTAGTGGTCGTGTAATTTTTTTGCTTGATTCATGGTACCGGCCACGTACCGTGTATCAGGAGTTGGTACCGTTTTGATACGATTGCGACAACCGTGTTTTGAGCAGGTTAGTCAATCCATTAGAATTGGCAAAGTGTTGGTGTGTGCTTATTTTGTGCTTCATGTGGTTTGTTTGTGTGTTTAGTAATCAACTTGAGATGCGTGTTTATTTCATTTTTTTTATTAGAATGAGTTGTTTAATGGAAAATTTCCATTTTTGATCACTTATAGTGATGATGGGAAATGAGTGGCATTTTGAGAGAGTTGTTTTGGTAAATATGTGGATGTCTAAGTGTTGGATTAAAATGAGAAGTGTGACCTTTGAGAAGGAAATGAGTTTGATAGAATATAATAGTTTTTGGAGGACTTTCTATTTATAGAAAATGAGTTTGTGAAATGGAAAGTATTTTTAGAAAGTTATTAATTTGCGTTTATGTAAAAAGGTTTATACAAATTAGCTTAGGTTTTTGTAGAAAATTAAGGTAATACAAGTAATTAGTTAATTAATAATAAATAAAAAAATAAAAATATATATAAGAGGGTCATTCGGCCGGTTTTGGAAAAAGAAAAGGAAAAGAAAAAAAGAGTTGTAATTGGAAACAAATACTAATTAGGAATTATCTAGGATTTATATTGAGGCTTATAAATACAAAATAAAATCCATAAATCCCCCTTTGTGAGAATCGGTCGACCAAAGAGAACAAGAGGAGAAAAAAAATTAAGGTTTTGCTTTTTGTGAAGAAAACAAGTTCTAAGGTAAGTATTAATTAATCTTTGTTAATTATTAATCATTAATTCATGTAACAATTATTAAGATGGATAATTAGGGTTTTATTAAATCTGTAAATTAATGATTTTTAATCATATTACAATGATTAGGGTTTAATTAGGATCATATGGGTGTATTCGTTAGGGTTTAGATCGCGTTAGAACTTGATTTAGATTAGGGCAGAATTTAGGGCTGTGTTGTTCGGCTGTTATCTCGATGATGGTAATAGCTTTTGTCAAGTTTCCGGTGTCTATGATGTAGCTCAGAGAGTCTAGTTTCCATAACATCCGGCCTCGAAAGTTTTTAAGGTCGGGAAGTCATTCAAATGTTGGTTACGAGAAAAGTTGTCAAAGCAGTAAATTCGGGTCAGATTTAGGTCAGATTACGAGGTGTAAAACCCCCACTTAAAATTTGAATTAGGGTTAGCCAACCTACAGGAGTTTAGTTCTATGTGTCTATTAAAAATTCCATAAAGGATAGATTCTGATTTGGAGTTTAAGTATGGTTTTTAGGTCCAAACTTTTTAGTGTTCGTTTAGATCCGAAATTGAGTAGTTAAAAGTTTGATTTTATTTGGGGAACTTAAGAGGGGAAATAAATAGTGGAAAAATCATGGAGATTGTAAATTCTTGATATTGAACCTGTGGTTTTTGGTAAAATTTATAAAGCTCAGTAGTTATGGTTTAGAAAATGGTAAAGTGATGTCAAAATTCTGCGTTTTCGGGTAACTTGTAAGACTTTGAAAAAGTGTGTATACATGTTGGTTAAGGTTGGGAATGGTGTCGTGGTGACCCATGAGGGTAATTAAACACCTTAGACATCCATCATATGATTGTTACATGGGCATAAGCAATTGGCTTGGTCGCGTGTAACACGTGTTTGTTTTGACTGTTTAGTTTCGTGCAAGGATTTGGAATTTGCTTAAGCATCAGGTGAGTTTCATAGCCCCTTTTTCTTATGTTTTCTTGAAATGAAAATGATGCTATGAGTTTAAATGTTTTAGTTACTGTGATAATCTGTTTTAAATGAGGCATGGGTTGTACGAGACTATTGTATGTTATGTGCTACTTGCTAATATGATATAGATTGTTGTGCTTGAGTGTGACCATCTCAAGGCATTGATGGATTGTTAGAAGTGAGCGTGATCGTCTCATTGTTGTGGATTGTTAATAATGAGTGTGATCGTCTCATTGTTGTGGATAGGGAAATGTTTGTGATGTTTGAGCGTGAGCATCTCAATGTGGGTTGATGTGATTGCATGTTAGCTTGTATGATAGTTCGTTGTATGTTCTGCTATGCTATGTTTTATTTATCACAGTGATTTCAAAGCGAGTTATTAACGTGTCTAAACCTATGACTCTCACCAACATTATGTTGACGTTTAAAAATCATTTTTAGGTGAGCATCATAGGGATAAGATAGAGAGAAGTGGCTAGAAAGAGACCATAGGATGTCATGGAGTTTATTGCTTTTATGTCTTGAATATTGAATTGTTTGAATTATAGATACTTGTTGCATGTCTTTCTATTGGCGAGAACTTTTGTTTCATCATTAAAGACACCTTTTGGATTTTGGTTAGTTTTATGGGTATTGTTATGACACTTTGTGTCTATGCTTTACTTATTTTTTTTTCATTTAGAATTCTCTGTATAGATGCCATTGTGTTGTGATGATATCTTTTCTCGTTACGGCTCGCATTTCCGCCTTGGCGGGGTGTGACAAATTGGTATAAGAGCCTTTGGTTATAGAGAAGTAGGTGGTTTGGCCTACATTATAACCTAGGAGTCCTTCACGTAGTTGCATTTTAAGGTTTAAGTGTTTTACTACGTATCTATTATATTTTCTTGCTATCTGAAAGCTTGATTTATTTGTATTTTCGTCTACCCTAGTTAATATGGTATATACTATGTTTTTTAAGGTAGCCATGTCTCCCCCTATCCGTAGAAAGTATTGTGATTCGGTTGCTTTTGCAACTGGGTGTAGGAAGATTAAGAATTGCAAGCGGTGTAACCGCAAGATCCGAATTCCTATTGGCATGTGGCCGTGTAAAGTCGAAGAGAAGATGATTTTGAAGGAAGTTGATGGGAAAACGGTCGAGGAGATTGAAACAAAGATAATTGCAAAGGATGGCACTGTCACCAGGATTCCTGGACAATTTCAAGGTTATGAAACGTCTAAAGAAGAGCCGGTGGAACAACCTATAAGACATGACTTGTATGGATTTGTGGATCACCCACAACTTCAACTAATTTTCCAACAAGTGGCGTCAAGGAGCCGGTCATATAGATCTATAAAATTACATAATTGTTCAGAACGTTTAAAAAATTGGCTAGGTTTTTGATGTTGTCTTAATTTTTATTGGATAATTTTGGGTTCATAAACCCTAATTAGGGTTAATAAAATTAATTAGACAAAACCCTAAGATGTATGCAATTTTTATTTGATGGATATCGTAGATTAATTGTTAATAATCGGTATGTATTAATTGTTAATTGAATCTTCTCGCTATATTAAATGTTAATTTGATAGATCCATGTGAATTTGCTAGTTTACCATGGTTGATGACATTGTGATATGCTATATGAATATATAATTCTTGTTAAGTGTTTAAATTAAAATGCATAAATTGATGATAAAAATTGGATCTTGATGTGTATTAGTTGAATTTTACGTTTTTCGTAAGTGTTATGACACCTGTTAGTAAAAAAATTCATAATAAATTCATCCGATATCGAAAAAATTGAAATTTTTGTGGGTGGTTCACGACTTGTAGATCTACAACTTTGTAGTTTTGAGCTAAGGCGCGAGAAGCTCTATGTTACCACTCTGACGGTGACCGAAGTAATAAAAATTAAATTGTTTTGACAGTTTTATGATATGTGTTTTTAATTTAAATCCACTTAGATTTTTGATTATCATCAATTGGTTCATGCATGTGGTATGTGGTATTTAATGTGTTTAATGGATATATGTTTTATGTGTTTTGTTATTATTTGTTTCTTTTGATAAATTATTATGTATTGTACATCAATGCAAAGGGTTTTTCAAAAAATAACAATTATAAACATTGACTAATGTTATCGAATTAGATTTTTATGGATTATATAAGCAAAAAGTCAAGTGGATGCGGCCTTACATCCGATATAAAATCTTCCTGATTTAGCTAGCAATTTATAGTCCAATAATGTGTTTTTATAAATTATTTGTTTTATATAAATTCATGATTCAAAGATGTAGCTGATGCTCTTTTGTGCATGGTTTTGACACGATAAAAAAAATTAATAACACCTTTAAAACCAAGTCTTTTTGCCATCTAACTAGGAAAAACACTTGCATCTTACTCATTCCTGATAGTGTGTCCTATTCATGATTTTGTAACCCAATGGTGATATAATACACTATTAGTGAGACGTTAGTGCTATATAATCAAGTTCTTTGTTGGACTGACTTATTCAAGTTAAGAATAGGTGAGACCTTACTCGTGGCCATCATGATGAGGATAAAATTCACTTTTTCACGTTTGTATGTTCACACGTTGTGATGTACATAAAGTAGAGCCCATAATGTAGCAGTTGTATTGAATGCTTTTATTATACGTTATATTACCATTTGAATAATCATCATTCACTAGCTGATTAACTGATGCGGTGGTGGTTATGTCAGGTAGATCCTACTTTATCAAAAATAATGCTTTATTTTATAGCATGGGTATTTAATTTTCTTTTTAAGATAGTATTATCGAAAAATACTAATGTGAAATTTTGTTTATTTGTAGAAGGCACTCAACAATGCCCAAACAAACAAAAAGTTCGGCTTTCAGGTCAATGCTTTGAAGTGCTTCAACTTATGGGACTGATTTGAATGGGTGGTTGCGTTCGCGCTCAAACTTGTTGTGCATACTGAAAAAAATTACAGGATGTTTTTTGAAACTCCCTTGCGACCTGCACCTGCCACTGTGCTGTAATCAAGCATCTTGCAGATTGGGAATGCTCTTTATGATCGTCACAATGAAGTTGCTTGTTTGATGTTGGACTATGTTCTCCAAAACTCTATCAGCAATTTTAAAAACAAATCTACTAAAGTGATGATTACTGAGTCCAAAAAGATGTATGGAAAACCTCCGGGTTGTTGAACTCCAAGAGTTGGTGAAACATGATCCATTCATGTAAGTAGGCTGTAAGGACAATCAATTAGCGCTCATGTTTATTGATGATGAAAAAGCTATCTGGATCAATGGTCTACATCAACTAGATTTTCCTGATTAAGTGTCTATCAAGTTTTATCTTGAATTCGCTTTAAGTGATTTCAAGCGTTTGTGCTAAAATTACATATGCAATCAATGGAAGAAGACAATAAGTGAAGTGCATTCATTGCTTATTGAAATCTGAGATAAGCATTAAGGGAAACAAAGCAACTAATTGTTGGTGCTTCCGCTACACCACATGTCGATGGCGTTTCAAAGTGGTAGAGTCCAGAGAATAAAACCGCAAGGTTAGGCTAAAGAAAAACGGAAAGAGAAAGGTAAGGGTCTTAAAAACTTTATCCTACTTACAAAAAGCCTCATACCTTACAAGGAAAGAGCGTCCGGCAAAGATGGAAAATTATGACCACTGCAAGAGGTAAGGACATTGGAAATGATATCTGTCCTTTGTAATCTACTGAGTTGATGTAAAAAGAAGAAAACTGGAGGTTCAAATGTTGCATCACTTCTTAGGGTTGTTTTATACTATTGAATTATTTGCATTTCTAAAATCCTGGGTGTATGACTATGTTTGTGGTACTCACATTTGGTATCACAAAAAAGGGACCTTAGAGGAGCAAAGAAGCTTACGCGTGGTTAGTCTCTTCTTGTACTGTGCTATGGCAATGGTTGTAGCGCGCGAGGGAATAATGGAAGCGTATGGAAGTTTTGATTAGTTTTACAAATGGTTTAATTATTGTTTAGAAAATTATCATTATGTACCGCTTCTATTATAGGGGTGTTGTTTCAGTTTTTCTCGTTTGGTTAATAAGGGTTTTACCCAATGTATTTACGGAGTTGTGTTTATCAGTTTCAATGATAATATGATTTATTTTCTAATGCTATTATGTTATGGTATTTATGAAATGGAGATGGTGATTCTACTTTACCAAAATCGTTAATTCATTATGTTCTTTTAGCAATAAGATAAAACATCCTAATTTGGATTTCTTATCTTTGGCATTGTCGTCTTGCACATATAAACAAGAAACGTATTGAAAAGTTGCAACATGATGGACTTTTAAAACCTACGGATAATGAACCGTTTGATCAATGCGTATCCTGTATATCTGGTAAGATGACAAGAAAACTTTTTTCACATAAAACTGAGAAAGTTAAAGATGTACTTGGCTTAATTCATACTGATGTTTGTGGTGCCAACCTATAGACATGTATAAAGAAAGGTGTGCTAAGTTACTTCCTTACCTTTACTGATGATTATAGGTCGTTATGGTTATGTTTATTTACTTAGCATAACATGAAGTCTTTTGAAACAATTTAAGTATTTAAGAATGAAGTAAAATCAAATCGGAAAGGCTATTAGGCCATACGATCAGATCGTGGTGGTGATATATTAGTCAAAGAAATTAAAGACTATCTAAAGGCTTATATGAAATTGTTCAACAGCTTACACCTCCTTACACGCCACAAAACATAAGTGGCTGTGTTGAGAGCGTAATCGTACCTTGTTAAATATGGTTCGATCAATGATGAGTCTTACAACTTTGCCGTTATCCTTTTGGGATTATGCTCTAGAGTCTGCACGCATTCTCAATATGGTTCCAACCAAGAAGGTAGACAAGACTCCGTATGAACTTGAATGGAAAGTCCTAACTTGTTTACTTAAGGTCTGGAGGATGTGAGGCAATGTGAAACGTCACACGCCTGATAAACTTCAACAAAGATCTGTTAAGTGTATCTTCGTAGGATACCCTAAGGAAACTATGGGTTACTATTTCTACTATCCACCTGAAAACAAAATAGTTGTTGAGAGGTATGCAGATTTCTTGGAAAAGGATTTCATACTTCAAAAAGAGAGTGGGAGAAACGTAGAATTAGATGATGAAGATATTTTACCTTCTGAAAACACTAGCGAACATCCTATTGAGGAAGAAAGTCTTGCCCCGATTGTCTCTCAAGAAGAGGATGTTGTTCCCGTTCGTAGATCTGTAAGGACACATAAAGCTCCTGATCGATTGTGTCTAAATGTAGAGATCGATCCAGATCGACTGTCCTTCAATATTGAAGTTGAAGAGCACAGTTTAGGGGATCTTAATGAACTTGCTAATTATAAAGCAGCTTTATCGGACCCTAAATTCGAAAAGTGGCTTGTTGCTATGAACGAGGAAGAAATGCAATCCATGAATGGATAACAAAGTCTGGAACTTGTAGTGCTTCCACCTAAACTACAAAAGTTGTTAAAGTAAGTGGATCTACAAGAAGAAGACAAATATGGATGGAAGGTATACATTTATAAAGCTCGAATTGTTTGCAATGGGTTTTCACCAAAACTATGGTATTGCTATGAGGAAACATTATTCACTGTTGCGACATAAAGAGCTATTAGAATTCTCATTAGCTATAGCGGCGTACTTTGGGACTATGAGATTTGGCAATTTATATGGACGTTTAAAACCGCGTAGTTCTTGATTGGTTTCTTAGAAGAAGAAATCTATATGGGAACAACTGAAGGTTTTAATTGATTCCTAATCATCCAGTAAAGTATGTAAGCTTCAAGATCCATTTATGGACCTTATGCAAGCATCTAGGGAGCTGGAATAAGAGATTTGATAAGGAATTCAAAAGTTGGTTTTCATCAAACTCTTGAGAGCCATGTGTAATATCAAAAAGATAGTGGGGAGTAACGTATTTTCCTAAATCTTATATGTTTAATGAATAATATTAATGGGAAATCATTATTCCAAGTCAAAAAGTTAAGGACTATCTTGGTAAGTATTTTTCTATGAAGATATTTAGGAGAAGTGGGCGTTTATTATTGGAATAAAAATCTACAGAGATAGTTAAGGCGTTGAAATTGGATAGTCAAATGCTTATCTTGACAAAAATCCTTAAGAGATATAGAATGGATAATTCAAACGTGGTTCCATTCCAATGCAAGTTGATCTTCATTTAAATAAATCTCAATGTGCTACAACATCTGCAGAGATGAAGCGTATGCAATATGTTCATATGCTTCGGTTGTAGATAATTATGTATGTTGTGTGGTGGCACAAGACCTGATGTGGCGTTCGGCTAAAATATCAAAGATTCGATTTCAACGAATCCTGGTGAAGCTCACTGGACTGCCCTGTGAAAAATATTTTTAAGTATTTAAGAAATACTAAAGACACGTTTTTGGTGTTATGGTGGTATGGATGAAGCAGAACTGCAAGTTAAATTGTTATTGTGAGGCTGTATACAAGACCGAATAGAGATGACACAAAATCTCAAACTGGGTATGTCTTCATTTTGAATGGGGGCGCAGTTGTATGGAAAAGCTCCAAACAAAGTACTACTGCACAACATGCCACAGAAGCTGAATATATAGCTGCTTCTGAAGCTGCAAAAGAAGCTGTTTGGATAAGGAAGTTTATTGATGAACTTGGCATAGTTCCTTCAAATGACTATCCGATAAAGATGAATTGTGACAATTCTGCTGCAATTATCATAGCCAAAGAATCAGGAATTCAGAAAGGCGCCAGACACTTTCAAAGAAAATATCATTATGTTCGTGTTTAATGATGTGCATTAAAACTGGCAGAAATTGATATTGTTAAGTTCATACAGATGGAAAATCTAGATGATCCGTTTTCGAAAGCTTTGCCGGTTACCTATGCTTACTCGGACATGTAGAAGCATGGATCTTCGTCCTGATAGTAGTTTCATGTAATCTGATTTTAGTATTTGGATAAAGGATATTGTCAAACAATGTTATTTTATGAATTAAAGTATTTGATATGATTCGTTTTCATTATAATTATTGGTCTTATTTTTGCATGTTTAATCCATGAATAAAATGTTATTCTAAATAGTCTATGTCGATCAATTATATGGGAATATAATTGAATTAAGACATATTTGAGTGTTTGGTTATATTCGTAGAATATTTAAAGAACGGTTCTCCATCTCACACGATATCCAATGAAAGTCACTCACTTTATGGATCGTCGTCATCAAGTGAAACTTGTAAATGATTTACGTTACTAAATCCTTAGACTTGAGATGCAAGTTAGTTTTATGTATGTGGATGGTACTTTTTGATATACTTCTAAAACTACCCGTAACAAGGTAGCCATAAAGACTATATTCATAAGTATTCAGAAATATATGATAAGATACTTGTAGTCAAGATAGAATTTGTTCATTCAACTGGATTGAAATAATAATGCTACTGGGCCCCTCGCTTAATTAATCAGATGTGTGTCTGGCCAGACCCAATGGTAATCTGGATTTGTCCCGATTAGATTGGTAATCTTGATTTAATTATGAAACACGAGAAACAAAATTGTTTAAATAGAATGACTATGATCCATATCTATTTTAACATGCATTTTAAGAAAACAAAGGGATTGTAAATGAATAATCATTTAAATGTATTTTGGGAAACTACAATCTAGAGAGTATCACGGGAGCTTTGGCGTGTTGCTAGACGCTAACCAATGTTATTATATTATATTATGTTACATGTCCAAGTAGGAGCTGAAAAGCAATTTGTACATGTAAATATATACAATGTGGAATGGACTCGGCTTTTGGAGCGCACACGATAGCATTTGGATTCATTAATATAATTAATTAATTCTATATTAATTAATTTATATTAATTGTGGTAAATAATAAGATAACGGTAGTTAATTAATTAGTTACTTAACAGAAATTTATTTAACGGTCGTTAAAGTTACATAAGGATTATGTTAAATAATGAGAAAATGAAAGTTTTGGCTTTGGGTTGTGGGCTTGTGTTTGTGGCCGGTTATACCTCCAAGAGCGAGGTGGGAATTTGGTTTCACATTATACAAATTCCTTATGCCTATATAAACAAATCAAGGCTCGTTGTTTTGATATATCTTTTGGTGAAACCCTAAAAGCAAAACTTCTTTTCTCTTCCCCTTCTCTCTTGTTGAGTCAATCGGCTACACCCAACCAAGTGGGAAAACCGATTTGATTAATCAACTTAAAGTAAGTTGTTTTGCTTATTGTTTATAAAAGAACTAGCATTCTAATTGAATCGCTAACAAACGTGTGTACGAATCCAAAGAGAGATCATACTTTGATCTTATATTGTTCTTGATTTATTAATTCAAGATTTGCTAAAAGGTACGCTTTTCTTTTATTATTATTATGTTAATTTATATGACTATGTGAATGATCTTACGTGCTAGTCTTCCGCTGCGTGCTCGTATTTATTAATAGTTAATATGATCTTAATGTCTACTAATTCCAACAGTTGCATGTCTTTCTATTGGGAGAACTTTCGTTTCATCAATAAAGACGCCTTTTGGATTTTGGTTAGTTTTATGGGTATTGTTATGACACTTTGTGTCTATGCTTTACTTTTTTTTCATTTAGAATTCTCTGTATAGACGCCATTGTGTTGTGATGATATCCTTTCTCGTTACGCCTACGATAAGATCATGATCCTTATTATATCGTCTAATGTATATAAATTTTATATCGTATAGAAAATGGCTCCATCACGTCGAAGCGGTAACAACAACAACAACGAGAACCCCGACATTGCTGCTATTATCGCGCAGCAATTGCAAACCATTCTTCCTCAGATTGTCACCCAAGTGACTAACAACGTGAACAATGCTAATAACGGTAATGGAGGAAATGGTGGTGGTGGAAATGGAAATGGTGGGAACAATGGATGCACTTTTAAGGCATTCCAATCTTGTAATCCCAAGGAAGTTGATGGGAAAACGGTCGAGGAGATTGAAACAAAGATAATTGCAAATGATGGCACTGTCACCAGGATTCCTGGACAATTTCAAGGTTATGAAACGTCTGAAGAAGAGCCGGTGGAACAACCTAGAAGACATGACTTGTATGAATTTGTGGATCACCCACAACTTCAACAAGGAAATCCCATGAATGAGTTTGCACCGCATCGACTACCTCAGCCAGAGGGTAACATGAATGGGTGGTTGATGGAAGATGAGGAAGAATTGGAGAGGAATGAGGTGGACTCGGACCTTGAGTCCACCGCAAGTAGTAAGCCTATGTGGAAGAAGACAACTAAAGATGATCCTGACCGCGCGTCTCGTAACTGCCCGTATTATTCTAAGTGATCGATATGCTTTAGCTTGTTTTTTTTCTTTCGACGTTTGGAGCCATGTTAGGAATGTTATTTTTGATTTTTGGATTCTGAGTATTTAATAATAAAAGTGATTATTAGGATTATTCCTTGTGTTATTTGTTGTTTTCATTTTTTAAGGTGCTATGTGGTGTGTTTATTTCATGAAGTGTCTTCATAGGAGGGAGTACAACTGTGAAAGGGGGCATCTATAATTATGGTGGCCAACATAATTATACATGCGCCACAACACAGGTGGACTTGCAAGTATGATTACATGGATTATTGTTGATGCGTTGCATGTATGTATATGGTTATTAAAGAGTACGATAAGATCATGATCCTTATTATATCGTCTAATGTATATAAATTTTATATCGTATAGAAATGGCTCCATCACGTCGAAGCGGTAACAACAACAACAACAAGAACCCTAACATTGCTGCTATTATCGCGCAACAATTAAAAACCATTCTTCCTCAGATTGTCACCCAAGTGACTAACAAAGTGAATAATGCTAATAACGGTAATGGAGGAAAGGTGGTGGTGGAAATGGAAATGGTGGGAAAAATGGATGCACTTTTAAGGCATTCCAATCTTGTAATCCTAAGGAATATGATGGAAAGGGAGGAGCGATCGTACTTACTCGATGGATCGAGAAGATGGAGAATGTGATTGATAATAGTCATTACGTTGAGATCCAAAAGGTAAAATATGCTGCTAGCTCACTGGTGAATAAGGCTTTAACTAGGTGGAATACCCAAGTTTAAGCAAGAGGTCATGAGGCTGCAATGGCCATGACATGGAATGAGTTTAAGGCACTGCTTGTGGAAGAATTTTGCCCAAGCAATGAAATGAAGAAGTTGGAGAATGAGTTTTGGAATCATAAGATGGTGGGAGCTAATCATGCTGCCTACACTGATAGGTTTCATGAGTTGGCTAAGTTGGTTCCGCATTTGGTTACACCTGAGTCATCTCGTATCAAGAGGTACATAACTGGGCTGGCTCCTGAGATTAGGGGAATGCTTCGAGCAACTCAACCAACTACCATTTAGAATGCAATACTAAGGGCTGGAATATTGACTGACGAGGCAGTTAGCTATGGTACCTTGACTAAGGGTAATGATAAGAGGAAGGTAGTGGAGGAGTCTAGTAAGTCAGGTAGATCGTGGAAGGACAACAAGAAGGCAAAGGTGGGGACATGGTTTGTGGCGACAGCCCCTCCTAGAAATGAATTCGCGAGCTCAAATCCTAAGTGTAGCAGGTGTAATACTCATCATCCAGTAAACGGGCCCTGCAATGTGTGTTTTAACTGTTAGAAACTGGGTCATTTTGCCAGAAATTGTTAGGTAGCGATTAGACAAGTGGCTCCGGTGAATGCTGTTAGAATGGGTAACAATCCAAGAGTGTGCTATGAGTGTGGAAGCCCTGATCACTTTCGCAACACTTGTCCCAAGATGAATAGAGCACCTGGTCAAGCAGGGAATCAGTTGGCATTTGAGGCCAACCGTAACAACTGTAGCAATGGTAATCAAGTGAGAGGAAGAGCTTTCAATGTGAACGTGAATGCAATGGAGGCTGTTCAGGATCCTAACGTTGTGACGGGTACGTTCTCTTTGAACGATCACTTTGTTATAGTACTTTTTGATTCTGGAGCTGATTTTAGTTTCATATCTACTAAATTTACGCCCTTTGCTTAATGTGAAACCTAGTATTGTGAACCCTGGTTATGTGATAGAAGTAGCATATGGTAAGAAAGTAGAAGTTGATAGCATTTTCCGTGACTGCAAACTAGAACTAGGCAGTTCCCTGTTAGTATAAATTTGATACCTTTAGGTCATGGAAGTTTCGATGTGATTGTGGGGATGGATTGGTTGTCCCAACATAAGGCTGTGATAGTATGTCACGAGAAGGTGGTAGAAATACCAGTGGAGGATGGTAAGACCCTTAGAGTTCATAGGGAATGAACTGTAGGAATCGCCAAAGCATTGAAGAGCGCAAAGGAGGATGAACCGAAGTTGGGTGATATATCTGTAGTCCGTGATTTTGAAGATGTGTTTTCGGAAGATTTGGAGGGGCTACCCCCGCAACAACAAGTTGAGTTTCGCATAGATTTAGTTCCTGGAGCGACGCCGATTGCAAAGTCTCCATTTCGTCTAGCGCCCTCAGAGATGCAAGAATTGTCTGGGCAGCTTCAAGAGTTGCAAGACAAGGGTTTTATACGACCAAGTCATTCTTCGTGGGGAGCACCAGTGTTATTCGTCAAGAAGAAGGATGGCTCGCTTCGTATGTGTATTGATTATAGGGAATTAAACAAGTTGACGATTAAGAATCGCTATCCTCTTCCAAGGATTGATGATTTATTTGACCAACTACAAGGATCACATTATTTCTCTAAGATAGACCTTCGGCCAGGTTATCACCAACTACGCATGCATGAAGACGACATTCCAAAGATTGCGTTCCGAATGAGATACGGACATTTTGAGTTTACGGTTATGCCTTTTGGGCTAACCAATGCGCCTGCAATTTTTATGGATTTGATGAATCGGGTTTGCAAACCATATTTAGATAAGTTTATTATCGTGTTTATTGATGACATCTTGATCTACTCGGAGACGAAGGAGGACCACGAGGCTCATTTGGGTTTGGTTCTGGAATTGTTGAGGAAGGAGAAGTTGTATGCCAAATTCTCCAAGTATGAGTTCTGGTTGCAGGAGGTGCACTTTCTTGGTTACGTTATCAACCAAAATGGTATACATGTGGACCCAAGTAAAATAGAAGCAGTAAAGAATTGGAAGACCCCTATGACACCTTCCGAGATTCGATCATTTTTGGGGTTAATCGGTTACTACCGACAATTTATTGCAAATTTCTCCAAGATTGCTAAACCTCTTACCTCGTTAACTCAGAAGAATCAGAAGTATGTGTGGGGCATGGAGCAAGAAGAGGCTTTTCAGACCTTAAAGAATAATTTTTGTGATGCACAATATTGACGCTACCTGATGGAGTTGAAGATTTTGTAGTTTATTGTGATGCATCGAACCAAGGATTAGGTTGTGTACTCATGTAAAGGGGCAAAGTCATTGCTTATGCATCAAGACAGCTAAAAATCCATGAGAAGAACTATATGACGCACTACTTAGAATTAGGAGCGGTTGTGTTTGCTCTTAAGACTTAGAGGCATTATCTGTATGGTACAAAGAGTGTTATCTATACGGATCACAAAAGTCTTCAACACATTTTTGATCAGAAAGAGCTGAATATGCGTCAGAGGAGGTGGATCAAGTTGTTTAGTGACTACAAGTGTGAGATTCACTACCATCCTGGTAAGGCGAACGTTGTGGCTGATGCGTTAAGTAGGAAGGAACAGCTGAAACCAAGACGTGTAAGGGCAATGGCTATGACTATTCAGACTGGAATTAAAGAGAAGATTCAGGCAGCACAAAGTGAGGCGTTTAAGTAGGAGAATATACTTGCAGAAAGCTTTCATGGTTTAGATCAACAGATGGAAAAGAAGGAGGGCGAGAGTTTGTATTTCATGGATCGTATATGGGTTCCATTAGTTGAAGGAGTAAGAACGGTGATCATGGATGAAGCCCATAAGTCTAAGTACTCTGTGCATCCGGGAGCGGATAAGATGTACCATGATCTTTGAGATATGTACTGGTGGCCGGGAATGAAGAGAGATATTGCTACATATGTTAGTAAGTGTCTGGCGTGTTCTAAAGTAAAGGCAGAGCACCAAAGGCCTTCGGGATTATTGCAACAACCTAAAATACCAGAATGGAAGTAGGATAAGATCACTATGGATTTTATCACTAAGCTACCTAGGTCAAAGAATGGGCATGACACGATTAGGGTCATAGTTGATAGATTGACTAAGTCGGCTCATTTTCTGGCTATAAAAGAAGACTATAGTACGGAACGATTGGTAAAGATTTGCATCAATGAAATAGTCGCACGACATGGAGTTCTGGTGTCGATTATTTCAGATCGAGATGGACGGTTTACATCGCGATGCTGGCAGACTGTATAAAAAGCTTTAGGGACAAGGTCGGATATGAGTGCGGCTTATCATCCCCAAACGGATGGTCAAAGTGGGTGTACAATTCAGACCTGGGAGGATATGCTTAGGGCATGTGTGATTGATTTTGGTGGTAGCTGGGATGTTCATCCACCATTGGCTGAGTTTTCCTACAATAATAGTTATCATTCGAGCATAAGGTGTGCTCCGTTCGAAGCTTTGTATAGGAGGAAATATAGGTCGCCTGTTTTATAGGCTAAGATTAGAGAAAGTAGTTTGATTGGACCTGAATTGGTTCAAGAAATGACTGATAAAGTGGTGTTGATAAAAGAGAAGCTCAAAGTGGCAAGAGACCGTCAAAAGAGCTATGCTGATAATAGGCGTAAATCGTTAGAGTTTGAGGTAGGAGATCAGGTTATGCTAAAAGTGTCGCCTTGGAAAGGTGTAATTCGCTTTGGGAAAAGGGTAAATTAGCACCGATGTATGTAGGGCCATTTGAGATTCTTGAAAGAATCAGTCCTGTAGCCTATTGGTTGAGATTGCCTGAGGAATTAAGTAGAGTACATGACACGTTTCATGTGTCAAACCTAAAGAAGTGTTTGGCGGATGCTAGTTTGCATGTGCCATTGGACGAGATTAAGGTTGACAAAACTCTTTGTTTTGTTGAGGAACCTGTAGAGATAATGGACCGTGAAGTTAAGAGTTTAAAGCGTAGTAGGATTTTGCTTGTAAAAGTTTGTTGGAATTCTAAGCGTGGTCCTGAGTTCACTTGGGAGCGCGAGGATTATATGAAGTCTAAGTATCCTCAGTTTTCTGTTGAGCGACTGATGAATCGGCTAGTTAAATCTCGGGATGAGATTTCCTAAAGGAAGGGATACTGTGACAACCGTGTTTTGAGCAAATTAGTCAATCCGTTAGAATTGGCTAAGTGTTTGTGTGTGCTTATTTTGTGCTTCATGTGGTTTGTTTGTGTGTTTACTAATCAACTTGAGATGCGTGTTCATCTCATTTTTTTATTAAAATGAGTTGTTTAATGGAAAATTTCTATTTTTGATCACCTATAGTGATAATGGGAAATGAGTGGCATTTTAAGAGAGTTGTTTTGGTAAATATGTGGATGTCTACGTGTTGGATTAAAATAAGAAGTGTGACCTTTGAGAAGGAAATGAGTTTGATAGAATATAAGAGTTTTTGGAGGACTTTCTATTTATAGAAAGTGAGTTTGTGAAATGGAAAGTATGTTTAGAAAGTTATTAATTTGCGCTTATATAAAAAGGTTTACTCAAATTAGCTTAGGTTTTTGTAGAAAATTAAGGTAATACAAGTAATTAGTTAATTAATAATAAATAAAAATAATAAAAAAATATATATAAGAGGGCCATTCGGCCAGTTTTGGAAAAAAGAAAAGGAAAAGAAAAAAAAGAGTTGTAATTGGAAAAAAAATACTAATTAGGAATTATCTAGGATTTATATTGAGGCTTAAAAATAGAAAATAAAATACCTAAACCCCCCCTTGTGAGAATCGGTCGACCAAAGAGAAAAAAAGAAGAAAAAAATTAGGATTTTGCTTTTTGTGAAGAAAACAAGTTCTAAGTAAGTATTAATTAATCTTTGTTAATTATTAAACATTAATTCATGTAACAATTAATAAGATGGATAATTAGGGTTTCATTAAATCTGTAAATTAATGATGTTTAATCATATTACAATGATTTGGGTTTAATTAGGATCATATGGGTGTATTCGTTAGGGGTTAGATTGCGTTAGAACTTGATTTAGATTAGGGCATAATTTAGGGCTATGTTGTTCGGCTGTTATCTTGATGATGGTAATAGTTTTTGTTAAGTTTCCGGTGTCTATGATGTAGCTCAGAGAGTCTAGTTATCAGAACATCTGGCCTCAAAAGTTTTTAAGCTCGGGAAGTCATTCAAATGTTGGTTACGAGAAAAGTTGTCAAAGCAGTAAATTCGGGTCAGATTTAGGTCAGATTACAAGGTGTAAAACCCCCACTTAAAATTTGAATTAAGGTTAGCCAACCTACAGGATTTTAGTTCTATGTGTCTATTAAAAATTCCCCGAATGAGAGCTTTTGATTTGGAGTCTAAGTATGGTTTTTAGGTCCAAACTTTTAGTGTTCGTTCAGATCTGAAACTGAGTAGTTAAAAGTTTGATTTTATTTGGGGCACTTAAGAGGGGAAATAAATTAGGGGAAAAATCATGGAGATAGTAAATTCATGATATTGAACCTGTGATGTTTGGTAAAATTTATAAAGCTCAGTAGGTATGGTTTAGAAAATGGTAAAGTGATGTCAAAATTCTGCTTTTTCTGGTAAATTGCAAGACTTTGAAAAAGTATGTATACATGTTGGTTAAGGTTGGGCATGGTGTTGTGGTGACCCATGAGGGTAATTAAACACCTTAGACATCCATCATATGATTGTTATATAGGTATAAGCAATTGGCTTGGTCGCGTGTAACACGTGTTTGTTTTGATTGTTTAGTTTTGCGCAAGGATTTGGAATTTGCTTAAGCATCAGGTGAGTTTCATAGCCCCTTTTTCTTATGTTTTCTTGGGGTGAAAATGATGCTATGAGTTTAAATGTTTTAGTTACTGTGATAATGTGTTTTAAATGAGTCATGGGCTATACGAGACTATTGTATGTTATGTGCTATTTGCTAATATGATATGGATTGTTGTGCTTGAGCGTGACCATCTCAAGGCATAAATGGATTGTTAGTAGTGAGCGTGATCGTCTCATTGTTGTGGATTGTTAATAGTGAGCGTGATCGTCTCATTGTTGTGGATAGGGATATGTTTGTGATGTTTGAGCGTGAGCGTCTCAATGTGGATTGATGTGATTGCATGTTAGCTTGTATGATAGTTCGTTGTATGTCCTGCTATGCTATGTTTTATTTATCACAGTGATTTCAAAGCGAGTTATTGGCGTGTCTTAAACCTATGACTCTCACCAACATTATGTTGACGTTTAAGCATCATTTTCAGGTGAGCATCATGGGGATAAGATTGAGAGAAGTGGCTACAAAGAGACCATAGGATGTCATGGAGTTTATTGCTTTTATGTCTTAAATATTGCATTGTTTGAATTACGAATACTTGTTGCATGTCTTTCTGTTGGCGAAAACTTTCGTTTCATCAATAAAGATGCCTTTTGGATTTTGGTTAGTTTTATGGGTATTGTTATGACACTTTGTGTCTATGCTTTACTTATTTTTTTCATTTAGAATTCTCTGTATAGACGCCATTGTGTTGTGTTGATATCCTTTCTCGTTACGCCTCGCGTTTCCGCCTTGGCGGGGTGTAACATTTCTCGTCAGAAAACTTTTTCACAAATTTATTTAATTAACTCAGGACTTATATTTAGTTAACTAGACCAAATGTGTCACTCAAATAATCCAGTTACTAGTATATCAAAGCTTATTTGTTTATCAATTTACGAAAGTGGATTTCTCGGCACAAACGATAAAGATTATAGACAAATCTTTAAAACCACATAGATCATACCGGGTCTCTCGACCTATACCAATATGACTATGTAATTTAAGTTGATAAGCAAAGATGGACAAGATAAGATATAATAGGATTTCAACATAAGCTTGAGATTAAAAGGATCATGATCATACCAAATGCTTATTCATTATCATAACATCACCGAGTAGTCATGATAGATTTAGCCTCTCATGGCTAAGATGTTCATAACAAAAGTAGATTTAACATAGACTTCCATTATTTCAATAACTAAGTTGATAACCGTCTTCGTTCTTGATCGTTAGATCTTTATTCTTCAAAGGGAGTAGTGTTTTTGGTGTTTATATGGATGATGGATAAGAGGATTGGAGTATGTGTGTGATGGATATGATTTATGAAATGAGAGGAATGATTTGAGAGTGAAAATTCGTCCTCTATTTATAGGCTGATTTTGGGTAAAAAGTGTGGCGCACATAAAATTTATGCGGCGCACTTGGTGATTAAATGTATGAGTATTAAATGTTAATTGAGAAAGTGAGGCGCACAAGAGGATATGTGCGGCGTACTTAGGGTGTAAATACAATAGCATTAAATTCTTCACAAATGCTTCATATCAGATGGGAAGTGCGGCGCACACAAAAGATTTTGCAGTGTACTTGTTAAGTTAATGCAATGTTGATTGTCTTTGACTTGAAGATAAGTGTGGCGCAAAAATGTTAAGTGCGACGCACATTTGGCACATAGAACTTGATTGTTGATCTTTTCTTAAATGATGTGTTCTTTAACGTGTAAGTCTTTGATTTTGTCGTATCTGACCTCGGAGTGTCTTCTAGTGAACCTGCAAGCAATTTTAGGCTATTAAGTATCGAAAGTTCATGAGAAATGATAAAATATATACAAATAACGCCATAAAAAACATGTATAATTTGGGCGTTATCAAATCCCTCCACACTTAGCTTATTGCTTGCCCTCAAGCAATAGAAGCGAGAAAATAAATCATTTATCGTGACGTAGAGAAAATTTGGATTTTATAAGAGTTTGCATATTAGGTAACTTTTTAGGCATAGACATATAACATAGCACCTCACATAGGGATAGTGTTTGATTTTTAATTCACTCATGCCACTCAGATAGGTTTATATTTTTGTGAAGAACACTCAATTTGAACAGACATAATCTAGACAGCTACCATATGCTTGTACTTAACACATAAACCGACCAAAGGGCGGAACTTGATACTGGAGCGGATACAATCTTCACGTGCCGAAACATAAGCCTGTAAAACATATATATGTATACATATATATGTATATATATACATATATATATTGATCAAATGATATCTAAGGCTTGGCACAGAACTTCTTCATTCAACTTAGGTTTTTCAGCAACTTAGCACTAAAGGGAGTGCTTGCAAGAACATGGACTTGCGGAATTCATTACATGTGATTAGACTTCGGTCTATTAAATGATGATTAAGCACAAGTTCTAGAGCATCTAAATTACCGGCTCTCTCAAATATAATTATCAACCAATACCAATGTTCCAAAAAAGGAAACAAAGACCATATGTACACATCTGTAACGACGAAATAGACAGATACGACTGCAATCAAACCTTAACTCGAACAAGCTAAAGGCATCAATTATCTTAGGTACCAAAGATGGATACATGAATATTCTATAGGCTTAGAATGCTCACAATTTAGTAGACTAGGTTGTGCTAGCTATAATGTCAATCCAGTTGGATTGCCTTACTAAGAGCATTTTTTTATTTTTTTGAAAGCATATATATATTAAGATTTTCATAAAATATCAGTTGGAGGAAAAAAATTTGATAGGGCAAACATGGAGGGATATGATTAGTTTTTCCTATTTGGCTCCGCTCCACACTTAAGTTGAACATTGCCCTCAATGTGATAACTGATAATAGACATAAAATATGGAAAATTAAGAGAAACGGTACTTCCCGAGGCATATAGATATAGTTGCGAGAGAGTTATCCTTGAGCATACTTCATAATTTTCCATATCTAAGGTACCTACATAAAAGTAAACATACAAAAGCATAAAAAAAATATTTTTGTTGTTTTCTTTTGGAAAATAAATAAAAGATATTAATAGAAGAATGAAAGAGGGACTCCTCCGCACTTAAGTAAACCACGGGTTGCCTCCTGAGAAGCGCTTAATTTTTAAGAGAGTCTTTAGCTAGACTCGTACTTCGTGAGTCATTCTCTTGGGAAAAAAGGAGTTACTACTTCCCTTGGGTCATTATCTTCTTCATGATATAGTTTAAGTCGATGGCCATTGACAATAATCTTTCCATCTTTTCCATAGAGTTCAACATATCCGGATGGATATTGATGTTTCACTACATAAGGTGCTAACCATCTAGATCTGAGTTTTGGTTGTTTAAATTTGTATTTTGATTGAAATACAGAACTTTGTTTCCTTGTTTGAATTCTTTTCTCATTCTTAATTTTCTGTCGTGCCAGACTTTGGTTCTTGCCTTATATAGATGAGAGTTTTCATAGGCTTGAAGTCTAAGTTCATCTAACTCGTGTAACTAAAACATTCTTTTCTCACCAGCAGCGATGAGATCTGGGTTGCAATTCTTCAGAGCCCAGTATGCACGGTGTTCAATTTCAAATTGTAAGTGGCAGTTTTTTCCATTATTTTGTTGCAGAAGTGAGTTCCTCTGTCGCTGATTAGAACTTTGGGCATTTTAAAACGGCAGAATGGTTTCTTTAAAAAAGTGACAACCACTCGGGCATCATTGGTTGGTAGAGCCTGAGCTTCAGCCCATTTAGATACGTAATCAACAACGACAAGAATGTATTCAAACTTATATGATTTCAGGAATGGTCCCATAAAGTCGATACCCCATATGTCAAAAATTCCACATACTTGAATGTTGTTTAAGGGCATCTCATCACGTTTTGATATATTACCTGTCTTTTGGCATGCTTCGTAAAGGCGAAGTAGAGTATGAGCTTCTTTGATGATTGTTAGCCAGTAAAAACCTGAATCTAAGACCTTCTTAGTAGTTACGTTTGGTTCATAATGTCCACCGGTTGGTCCGTAGTGACATTGATCTAAAATAGTTCAAGTTTTTGGTCCATATATACAGCGTCTGATCATACCGTCAGAACATACTTTGAAAAGGTAAAGGTCCTCCCAAAAGTAATGTTTGAGGTCAGAGAAGAATTTGTTTTTTGTTGATACGTCATCCCTTTTCATATAATATCTTTGACCAAGTAGTTTGCAAAGTCTGCGAACCAAGGTTCATCTTTGGTATTGATTTCCATTAGAGTTTCTCCAGGAAAGTTATCATCGACTTCACTGCCATCACTTGACTCATCATTTTCAATTCGAGACAAGTGGTCAGCAACAACATTTTTTCTTCCTTTTCTATCCTTGATTTCTATGTCAAATTCTTGCAAGAGTAAAATCCATCGAATAAGGCGTGGTTTAGCATCTTGTTTCTTGAATAAGTGCCTTAGAGCTGCATGATCGGTGTGAATAATAGTTTTTGAGAGAATAAGATAAGATCTGAATTTGTCGAATGCAAAAACTACAGCCATAAACTCTTTTTCTGTTACGGTGTATTTTTGTTGAGCTGGGTTATGGGTTTTGCTTGCGAAGTAAATCACTTGCATCACACATAAGTTCAAACGGAAGATTCCAGTTTGGGCTTACGATCACAGGAGCACATGTGAGTTTCTCTTTCAATAATTTGAATGCTTTTTGACATTCATCATCAAATTTAAATAGGGTATCTTTTTCAAGCTGTTTAGTAAGAGGACGACCAATTTTTAAGAAATCCTTAATGAAACGTCGATAAAAACCAGCATGTTCGAGAAAGCTTCTAATACCTTTAATATTGGTAGGGGGTGGAAATTTTAAGATTACATTGATCTTTGCTTTGTCGACTTCAAGTCTTGCGCTAGACACCTTGTGTCCAAGCACAATTCCTTCTTTGACCATGAAGTGACATTTTTCTGAATTTAGGACAAGATGAGCATCTTTACAACGTTGGAGCATTTTATCGAGGTTGTTTAAGCAGGTTTCAAAAGAGTTTTTGAAGACAGAACCGTGTGAAGACTAGTCTTGTCTGTCTTGGGCAGATGGTTGAGCTTTTCTTGAATATTGAGTAGGAACAGATCTTCAAAATCATTTGGATGAAGATTTTTGAAATCCTTTTCCGAGATCTTGTATTCTTGGTAATCAGCTCGGCGAAGAATTATCTCTCTTAGGTAGTTGTATCCATATTTTTCAAACACTTTGACACTGATCACACTGAGAATTCGCATCTGCGATCTGACTGCTTCACGATCAGAGGACTCACTGTGTTTGTTGATATAGAATTCCTTTCTCCTAAACCACCAGTGAGTGATGCCATAGACCGCACTGATGTCATATTCGCGTTCACTCTCAACCCACAATGATGGAACTAATTCTTCAAGGCCAAAGTCTAGGTAACGAGCGGCTTTGAGCTTGGATATGGATAAGGCAATTTTTCGCTCTTTGTCACCTGTCAGCAGATAATCCAGATCCTTATTGAAGAAGAATTGTGGTTGAATAGTTACCTGACCTGGTGGTCCTCCTAAGGGCAGTGGATCATATATATTTTGCGGAATTTGATGACCCTCAGGATTACTCAAGTCAACCTTATTTGTCAGCAGCTTATGGCATTCATCCATCTGATATTGAAGAAAGACGCTGTTTTTATGAAAGGCTTTAACAAGGTTGAAAGCTGGACCTTCTAAATCAGCTTTGCAGAGCTTCTTCTTTCCTGTTCGTCTGCAGAACCATTTTATGAATGACCCAATATCATACGTCTTCCTTTGAAGCTTGTTCTCCTCAGGAACTTTATACGTTGTGGCGTATGTATTTGCCCAGTTATTCTCTGGTTCCGGGAAATCATTCGGGGGAATGGTCCATTCTGGTTCAGGTGTATCAGGTCTCTCGCTTTCTGGAATCGGCTTAAACCATGTAGTGGTCAACACCTTGGGAATGTAAGCGCTGTCAGTGTCCGCCATATCTAATTCATTCCCTTCATCCTGCATTGGAATGTTCTCTGAAGATTGCTCAGAATGTTCTGATTCGGGATCAGATCTGTGCATCGAAGAGTCAGCACCAGCATCTCTAGTGTCAGTGATCTGCCATCCAGTTGAGGTGAGAGCTGGATGTTGTTTGGAAGCAGATGCATCAGACTCCCGTGGTTTCTTCGAACTTTGCTCATCATCTTTTGTAGGAGGTTGAGCTGAACCAGAAGCACCTGAATCGTGTCTTCTCCTTTTTGATGACTTACCCTAGTTTGATCCAGCTTAAGGGCCTTCATTATCATCATCGTGTTCATCATCATCACTATCATGCTTTCTCTTGTAGCCTTTAACCTTGTCTGCAACTTCCTTATCAATGGCATCTTCATCTGTTATCAAAGCTTCCATAAGAGCATGGTATAGATGGTAGTTGGCCGTGTTTCTGTTGGCAGACTTGTTCTTATTCATGTGATTGAAGAGAGCACTCTTTAGATCAAATTCTTCAAGATCAACTTTATCAGTTGACCTGATGGAGTAAGTTGAATCTTGTTTCTCCTCATCTTGTTCCTTTTTGGCTCTGATAATCTCCTTCGGACTCTTTTCTGATTCTTGATTCTTGACAGACTCTGGGCCAGGCAGCACAGAGTATTTCTCGATTAAATCTGCAGTGTGTCGTTCAAGAATCTTAAGGAGAGCATCATCAAGTTTTGTTCCTAGATATTTATCAACAGCCGTAGGAACTTAGGATTTGATTGAAGCCAAAACATCAGCCTGGTGATCAGTCTTCTTTACTTCAGACATCTCCTGCTCCAATCTTGCCACTCTTAGCTGAAGGGCGATGAATGGAGTGATCTCTGGGAGAGATGTGGTGATTGTTGTAGCTTCTGTGTTGATTGGAGGAGGTGTGACCAGTGATGACGGCTTAGTAGATGAGACATCTGTGAAGGGAGCAATCACTGGAGGAGTTGACGTTACTGTCTGTTGACTTGGATCAGGTATGGTGGAATCAGACTCCTCTCTAACTTTAGATTTCTCCTGATCATCTTCGGTTGGTTTGTCATGAAGAAATTGATCCCCAAAGTTAAAAGTGTCATCGAGATTTTTCATGGAAGACATAGAACCAGAATGACTTTCTGGTTTATCATCGATGACACGTTCGTCTGTTATGAGCTTCAGGTTTTCATGAAATACTAAGAAAGTAATCGTTATATGATAAACAGTAGGCAAAATAAAATAAAATGACAACTTATCAAAATACGAGATATATAAGTTATGCAAAAATAGATAGGAAGCATAGCAGTTATAACATTAAACACTTAAGCCCTAAATGCATCTACATGAAGGACCCCTAGGTTATAGTCTAGGCTCAACCACCTACTTCTCTATAACCAAGGGTGTCTGATACTCTAATCGGGTAACACCTTGCCATGGCTGGAAACGCGTAGGCGTATCATCTATGGATATCATCCACAAACTCATGGCGGTGAGTCTATAAAGAGAATTCTACATGCAAAAAATAAGCAAAGTATAGACACAAAGTGTCATAACAATACCCATAAAGCTAATCCAAATCTAAAAGGCGTCTTTATTGATGAAACGAAAGTTCTCGCCAATAGAAAGACATGCAACAAGTATCCATAATTCAAACAATGCAATATTCAAGACATAAAAACAATAATAAACTCTATGACATCCTATGGTCTCTTTCAAGCCACTTCTCTCTATCTTATCCCCATAATGCTCACCTAAAAATGATGCTTATACGTCAACATAATGTTGGTGAGAGTCATAGGTTTAAGACACGCTAATAACTCACTTTGAATAATCACTGTGATAAGTTAAATCATAGCATAGCAGAAACATACAGACGAACTATCATACAAGCTATACATGCAATCACATCCAACCCACGTTTGAGACGCTCACGTTAAACATCACAAACCTACCTTATCCAACATAATATGGATGATCACGCTCTTCACTATTAAACATTCCACAACTACAAATGAGACGATCACGGCTCTCTATTAACAATCCCAACAATGGAGGACGATCACGCTCACTTCTATACAATCTATCAAATTCCTTGAGACGGTTCACACTCAAGCCAACAATCCATATCAAATTAGCAAGTTGCAATAACATTACAATAGTCTCGTAGTAGCCCAGGCATCATTTAAAACACATTATCACAGTAAACTAAAATATTTAAAATCATCTGCATCATTTTCACCTAAGAGTAAAATAAGATAACTTGGGGCTATGAAACCTCATCTTGATGCTTAAGAAATTTTCCAAACTCCTTGCACAAAACTATATAAATCACACCAAAGCGTTACCGCGACTAAGACAAAATGCTTTGCCATTTAAGATTCATATGATGGATGTCTACTTAAGGTGTTTTATTTACCCTCATGGGTCACCCCGACACCATGCCCTACATTTACCAATTCGTTTACACACTTTTTCAAGGTTCAACAATTTACCCGAAAATACAGAATTTTAGTGCCACTTTACCATTTTCTAAAACCACACCTACTGACCTTTATAAATTTTATCCAATAAATCACCCGGTTCTTTATCAGGAGTTTACTATATCCATGATTTTTTTCATCCTAATTTATTTCCCTTCTTAAGTGCCCCAAATAAAATCAAACGTTTAAATACTCAGTTTTAGATCTGATTCGAACACTAAAAGTTTTTAGACCTAAAAACCATACATAGACTCCAAATCAGAAGCTCTCCTTTGGAGGATTTTTTATATATATAGACACATAGAACTAAACTCTTGTAGATTGGCTAATCCTAATTTAATTTTAAGTGGGGGTTTTACACCTCGTTAATCGGACTAAATCTGACCCGAATTTACGTCTGTGAACAACGTTTCTTGTAATCCAACATTTGAATGACTTCCCGACCTTAAAAACTTTGAGGGCTGGGGATATTTTATGGAAACGAGACTCTGTGAGCTAAAACCTAGGCTCAAGAATTATATCTCAATTAATTGCCTTTATCACCTAGATTATCATCAAACATATTTATAAAAACAACTACCATTCATTTGCCAAAACCCTAATTCAAGTTTTTAACGCGAATTAAACCTAACCAATTACACCCATAAGCTTCTAATTAAACCCTAATCATTATAACATGTTTATTATATCATTAATTACAGATGTTATGAAACCCTAATTATCTATCATAATAATTATTACATGATTTAATGATAACTAATTAACAAAAGCTTAATTGAAACTACCTAATATTGATTCTTGAAACAACAATATTCACCTAGCCTCTGATCTTGATTAAATAAAATTTTTTTTTTTCTCTCTCTGCCCTTGAGTACGATCGTGTCACTGTTAATTAAATATATTGGGGGTTATGAGTTTGTATTTATAGTGTGGGGAAAAGGATCTAGATTGGTTACCAAATTAGAATTCCTAATTATTTAAATTTAGTTTTTCCCTTAATATAGTAGTCCTACTAGGAGTTGTGCAATTATTCGTTTTTTTTCCTAAATTCGTTGTTACTATTTGTCATGTATAAAAACATATTATTTTGATCTTTTATTAGGTAATTATATTAAATTCAATTACCTTGTGAGTTTTTATTAAAATCATAAGCTAATTTGGTATATAACTATTGTTGCATTATAAACTACTTTCTAAAAAATAACTTTTATTTCCAAATTCACTTTACTATATATGGTAAAGTTAATTCCAACTTACATATTTCAACTACAGTATTCCTTTCCTTATCACACATTCCTATTAACGCTTAATGCTTAAAACCAAAGTATTGACGTAGCAAATGCTCTGCACACTGTCTTTCATATTCATTTTCACCACATGTGAATGTATTGAATACTTAACCACCAAACTTAAACAAACTCAAAACTGAGATGCCCATACACCTCCTAAATGATTATCAAGACATAATTCACTAACATGCCTCTCACATAATTGCACTAGCACAACACTTTCACACATAAAACTGAACTCTTAAAGCCATTTCTAAGGTTTTTTAACATTAACCTGCTCAAATCTCGGTTGCGTACCCATCTTTAACTAATACTTCCAACAATATCTTACTCACGAACAAATGTAGATACTCAGTTTACTTGAAGTCTTAAAGACCTCGCTTCGAGCCCAAAAGGACCTTAGTATCACTATCCCGCTACATTTAACCTCTTACCTTTATAGTCTCCAATCTCGATAGGTTCTTCAACTAAACGAAGAGTCTTGTCAACACTAATCTCTACCAATAGCACATGCAACTAGCATCTGCCAAACACCTCTTTAGATTTGACACAGGAAACATGTCATGCACGCTACTCGACTACTCAGGTATCTTCAACCTATAAGCTGCAGGACCGATTCCTTCAAGAATCTGAAATGGCCCCACATACCTTAGTGCTAACTTACCCTTCTTTCCAAAATGAATTACACCTTTCCAAGGTGACACTTTTAACATAACCCAATCTCCCACCTTAAATTCTAACAGTTTACGTCCCTTATCCGTATTACTCTTTTGACGATCTCTCGCCGCTTTGAGCTTCTCTTTTGTCAACACCACTTTATCAGTCGTTTCTCATACTAACTCAAGTCCAATCAAACTACTCTCTCCGATCTCTGCCCATAGAACAGGCGACTTACATTTCCTTCCATACAAAGCTTCAAACGGAGTACACCGAATACTCGAATGATAACTACCACCAAAATCGATAACACATGCCCTCATTATATCTCCCAAAGTCTGAACCATACATCCACTTTGTCCATCCGCTTGAGGATGTCAAGCAGAACTTAAATCCAATCGCGTCTCAAACACTTTCTGTAACGTCTGCCAAAACCATGAAATAAATCATCCATCTCAACCTGAGTTGATCATCACCAGAATTTCATTCCTTGCTACTATCTCATCAATATAAATCCTTGCAAATTTCACATCTTGCAATCTTCTTGTATAGCTTGAAACTGAGTTAACTTGGTCAGGCTATCGACCATCACCCAATTCACCTCATACTCGCTACTTTGACCTTGGAACTTTAGTGATTAAAATCCATGGTGATTCTATCTCACTTTCACTCAAGTATCTCAGGTTATTGCAGCAAGCCAAAAGTCTTTGACATTGCAGCCTTCACCTCTTAAACAAATCTGACAATCGCTAACATAGGTAACTATACCCTTTCTACACGTGGCTACCAATACATATCTCCAAGGTTATAGTACGTCTTATCCGCTCCCGGATTTACCAAGTACCTTGATGCATGAGCCTCATCCATTACACTTCCTACCAATAGAACCTAAAATTCAGTTCATAACGTACAAACTCTCATCTTCTTTCCTTTACATCTGTTGATCTAGACCATATAGCCTTCCTACTTAAGGCATCAGCCACCCCATTCGCCTTACCAGGATGGTAGCGAATCTCACACTCCTAATCACTAAACATTTCAATCCGTTAAGTAAAAACCATCCTCTGCCCTCTTTTTCATCTGTTAGTCCAGGTCACGCAGCATTTCTACTGGCGCGTTCTCTACCTTGGACGTCTTACTTGAAGTAACCAGTATCTTGTCCTTAACACTTGACTGGATAGTCATGGACATTGCTCTCACTCGTCTTAGTTTCACTCTCCCTTTCTACTCAATGCATCAACCACTACATTTGATTTATCGTAGCATCACACAAATCATTCTTCAAAGTCTGGAAACTCTTCTCGTTCTACTCCCCACTCATACTTCTGATTCCTCTCAGTTAGGGAAGTAAGGGGTTTAACAACCTTAGAAAAGTTTGCGATGAAACGTGGGTAGGTAACCTGCCAATCCTAAGTGTAATCATATCTCGGACGGTGTCGTAGGTACTTCCTAATTCTTCATTGCCTCACTCTTAGTAACCTTAACATACAACTTCTCCTTCCTCAGTAATTCCAACACTAACTTCAAACGAACTCCATGCTCCTCTTCTCAGCAAACGACATTGGTGATCCTTACAGAAAATGACTAGATCGAATGAAACCTTTGTCTTGCAACCCTTGATGTTGTTCAGACAATTCTTGCATCTCCGAAGGCGCTAGACGATATGGAGATTTCGCAATTGGCGTCACTCCAGGAACTAAATCTATACGGAACTCAACTTGTCGCTGTGGTGGTTATCGATAAATCTTCCGGAAACACATCAATTAAATTTCGTACGACGGAAATATCACTCAATTTCGTTTTATCTAACTTAGCATTCATTAGGGCTTTGGCGGCTCCCAAAGTACGTTCCCCATGAACTCGAAGTATCTCATCACCTTCCAACGGTACCCTAACCACCTTCTCATGACACACTATCATAAACTTCCTCTTGGACAACCAGTCCATTCCCATAATCATATCAAAACTTCCACGACTTAACGGTATCAACGAACTCCAAGGATTATGAACAGTCGAATAGGATAACAAACGAATATCAAGCCAAAGGCTAGAATGAATATAGGAGATTCCACATATGCAAATAGACGTAGATCAAATGACATAAGGATCCTGTGAAAGAAAGGATACACATATGCAACGAGTGAAAACACAACGAAAGAAAACCAACAAGCGCACCACTACAAATGAACACATAAAAAAATCAATACTAAAGACGGGAATTCTTATACCAATTATTGACTTTATTCAAAAGACCAGATTAAATAATGTTTTTATAAAAATCAATTTAAATTAAAGGAAGTCACTTCAAGTATAAAAATCATTTTAAATAATAAATAAAATTATCTTGATCGTAATCTTTATAAAAATTCATTTTGGGTTGTCATAAAAATTCTAGAGATGGTTATCTAATGGCGTATCGTACCTTACCACTATGAATCACTTTAAACCTGCTTTTTATAATAATATAAAATTTATTTAACTACTCAACAATTTTCAATTCCTATTTACATAGGCCATTTAACATATTCTATTTACAGAGCTCATTTTAAACACAGTTTTTCCCAAACACCAACACAATACTTCCAAAGGGTTTTTATAATTAGACATCAATTATAAAATATTTTACTCACACAAAAGACACCATAATAACAAAATGGATTGTAAAACACCATACAGATTCTAACACAATTCTATTGTTTGAAACGAAAGAAATACCAGGAACCATACACTCCAAATAAATTCAAACGAACTCGAACAAGAAAACTCACTCAAGACGTTACGTACTCAAAAGAAAACGTAAGGTCTCATCCAAAATAACGATCAACAGAGCAAGCTTAAAAGCATCGATACTAACATGTCGCCACGGGTTACGAAAACCAAGGGATATACAACTACGGAAGTAATGATCCACACTAATGTTAGAAACAATTAGTGCTTGAAAGAAACGTTTGATACTCATACGAGAAATCAATGCAACGAAAGAACTAACAAACGCGTCCATAAACGAAAGAGCAGATTCCGAACAACTAATATACATCGAGACATCAAATAGGAAAATCGGGTATCCTTACTAACAATGTACGATGAAGGAATGCTAAGCTTAGACTTAGGAAATCCGTACAAACAACCGGGCAAACGAGCAACCTCTATAATAGCAATACTATGTATCCGCAAATACTAGATAGAAGGGAAACTTACTATTTATACAACTCAACTTAACATATCCTCCAATTAGGGTAAGAGAAAAATTCTCTACCCATACCACCATCTTATCGCGAATACACATATCAAATACAACATATTATACAACCACCTTACAACCAACCACAAATAAATGCAATCATGGTCACAAGTCTACGTGTGTGATGCCTTTATAATTATGTTGGCCACCATAATTATAAGTGCCTCCTTTCACACGTGTACTTACTTCCAAGATTACCCATATTAATCATAATTCACATATAAGCACATATACCACATTGCATATCTTAAACCACTACAACTTAACACGTAAAGGATGCTCCATCAAATAACTACTTACCCATATCAAAATAAAATCGAAATGACATAAAGGTACGAAAGTCTCGCAACGACTCCCAAAATACAAAATATCCGAAAGAAATAATCAATAACAACATGACGAGGTAAAGGACGGGATAAACTAATGCTGGGCCTCGCTTGGGTTTGACTTTGCCTCCGCAAGAATCACCCGACTCTGCGGGTCCAGCCCTATTACGTGCATCTGACAAACGATCAACTTTCCTATCTCCTTTGGTTCCATAAGAGGCTCCTCTTATGAATCCTTATAACGCTTAAGTCCAGTTGGGAAAACGGTTCCCTAACGAGACTTCTTACGGGTGGGGAAAAATATAGCTAAAATACTAAGGAAGTAATACATATCATATCAGATAATGGTAGACAAAATAACTAAATAAAAGTTAGACAAAATAAGATAACAAAAGCTATATAATTAGGGGAAAGTATAATAGTTATAATACTAAACACTTAGGCCCTAATATGCATCTATATGAAGGACTCCTAGGTTATAGTCTAGGCTCAACCACCTACTTCTCTATAACCAATGGCTCTGATACCAATCTGTCACACCCCGCCAAGGCGGAAACACGAGGCGTAACATCATGGATATCATCACAACACAATGGTGTCAACAATAGAGGATCACTAATTTCATAAATGATTATAAAAGACACAATGTGTCATGACAATACCGAAAAACAACAAAAGAATCCGCACGGCGTCTTGCATTAATGACAAGGGAATCATCAATACAAAGACCATGAATCGCAAACCTAATACAACCAAATGAGCATCCAATAATTCATGCAAACACATATAAAAAAAACTTTAATGAATCTTCCAATGCCATCCTAAGGTCTCTCTAGCCACTTTTATTAACTTAACATCTTCATGACGCTCACCTGAAAATGATGCTTAAAAACGTCAACATAAAGTTGGTGAGAGACATAGGTTTAAGACACGAATTAAAGATTATCCAATCATTTATGTGATAAAAGAAAACACTGTATGTCAATAAATGAGCTATCATATAGGCTAACATGCAAAACAACAAACCAATCACACTTGGATAGGAACGTTACCCCCGATCCACAACCATCCAAGAGGGGCAGGCGTGCCCTCGACCCAAGTCATGACTCCACTTGATCATATCCCAACACATCAAAAGGGGCAGGAACGTGCCCACGATCCAAGCCAACCTGGCTCCAATTGACCACATCACAATACATTTAGCACATACACATAATAGTCACGTAAAGTCTATGCATTTTAGACAACCAATTATCACAGTAATCAAATCATTCAACATTTCAAACCATTTGCATCATTTTCACCCCAATAAAATTATAAGAAAGAGGGGCTATAAAACTCACCTGATCGCGCAGCTACAAGTAACACAAACTCCTTCCTTAAAAACTATACACAATAAAAGCTCATGTTACCATAGGTAAACTAAACGCTCAATCCAACATAACAACCCTAATGATGAACTAATATCATCTATACTATATGTAAAGACTCTCTACCATCATTTTATATCTTCATTATATCTTTTATTTACTTTTTACTTTTATTTTAAACACTTACAACTTTCTACTCAAATGCAGAATTTTTACCCAATTTGCACGACCCAAAACCCATACCAAAACGTATCCATAATTCCCACAAAAATTCACACATGACCCCACATGTATATATTCAGTTCCCTCAGAAGACCATGCATCCATTCAATGCATAAGTATACCTTTGAAAATCAAACTTACAAACTGGCCCCTTTCGGATCTGATTGCACACTAAAAAGTTTTGACTTCAAAACCCAACTTAAAATTAATTTTAGCCTTAGCCCTTTTAGGGTTTCTTAATAGACATATGAAAGTTACTTTCTGAAAAAGGGATTAATTTAAAACACTTCTTAAGTAGGGTTTTCACCTCACTTAAGTTGACTCAAAATTCGTCTGAAAACACAGTTTTGACAACGAATCTTGTAACCATTATTTAATTGACTTCCCTACCTCAAAAACTGTTGAGGCCGGATTTTTTGAAAAGAAGATTCAAAAAGCTACAGTTTAAAAAAAAATCATGTCGTTTGCATTCCCCATCATGGAGAAAAACGTCAATCAATCTGACCTAAATTTTGCTCATCAATATAACATCAATCCATGCAAACCCTAACATGTAATTTACATGGTTATGCCCCTAATTCAATTCTAATCAATGCTATTAACATTAATTACTCATTAAGATCTGTATTTTATTAAAACCCTAATCCATCATAATTAAGCTATAAGAATTAAAAAGATTTAAAGAGGTTTAATATATTTACCTTTATGAGCAAAAACCATAGAATTCTTGAATCTTTCTTGGTTCTCTAATGGCAGCCGAATTTTTTTCTTTCTCTAGGGACTATGGGACGAGTTAGGTTATTAGGGGAGAAGGAGTTATGGGCTAGGCCTTTTATTTAAAGATCCTAAATATCCTAGTCCAACTCTAATTAGGCTAATACAAAAAAATTAAACCCAAAACCCTTTTTTTTCTTTTACTATTCACGAATTTACTATTCACCTATATAAAAAAAACTTTTTTTTAACTAATAATTAATATTACCTTAAGTTTCTACAAAAAAAAACCTACGTTATTTTAACTATACCTTTTTATTAAAACGCAATAAACCGCACTTTCTAAAAATATAATTTTACTTCTAAAAAAAATTACACTCTTTCATTTCTAGGCTCACTTTCTAAGTATGGAAAGTTACACATAACTTTCATATTTCTTTTCACACTTGCTCATATTATCATGCTCATACGATAAAATGCTCATTTTAAATTCTTAAATGATCCTATTCATACTCATTTCAAATCAAATAATCACCAAAACACATAAGATCACACAAAATAGCACAAAATTAGAATCTAGAAGCGCATTCTAACCTGATCAAACCATGGTTGTCACAGTATCCCCTCCTTAAGGGAATCTCGTCCCGAGATTCAACTAGTGCCATCCACAACACGGTTCACAAATAAATGAGGATACTTGGACTTCATATGATCCTCACGTTCCCAAGTATACTCTGGGCCACGCTTAGAGTCCCATCTAACTTTCACAATCGGGATCCTACTACGCTTTAAACTCTTAATTTCTCGATCCATTATTTCTACAGGTTCTTCAACAAAACGCAAGGTCTTGTCGATTTTAATTTCATCTACAGGTACATGCAACCCTTCCTTGGCTAAACACTTCTTCAAGTTAGACACATGGAATGTGTCATGCACACCAACTAACTCATCAGGCAACCTTAATCGATAAGCAACTGGCCCGATCCTCTCAAGGACCTCAAACGGACCAACATACCTAGGTGACAATTTCCCTTTCTTTCCGAAACGCATAACACCTTTCCAGGGCGACACTTTCAACAACACTCTATCCCCTACATTAAATTCTGCCACTTTCCGACCGCTATCAGCATAACTTTTCTGACGATCTCTCGCCATTTGAAGCTTCTCTTTAATTACCACTACCTTGTCAGTCGTTTCCTGCACCAACTCAGGACCGATCAAACTACCTTCACCAATCTCAGCCCATAAAACTGGTGACCTACACTTTCTTCCATATAGAGCCTCGAATGGAGCACATCGAATGCTACTATGGAAACTATTATTATAAGAAAACTCAACCAGCGGTAGATGAATATCCCAGCTGCCGCTAAAATCTATAGCACAAGCTCGCAGCATATCCTCCAAGGTCTGTATCGTACGCTCACTCTGTCCATCAGTTTGAGGATGATAAGCAGTGCTCATATCCAGCCGAGTTCCCAACGCTTTCTGAAATGTCTGCCATAGTCGCGATGTAAACCTCGCATCGCGATCTGAAATGATCGACACTGGAACACCATGACGCGCAACAATTCTGTCCAAATATACCTTTGCCAGCTTCTCAGTACTAAAATCCTCCCGAATAGCTATGAAGTGAGCTGACTTAGTTAACCTATCCACCACAACCCATATTGCATCATGACCACTTTTTTTTTATTGTAGGTAGAAAGAATTGTAGATTGAATGTATTTGTGTGTGTTTAAAATAATAAGAGTGTTGGATATATAAAGATTTTAAAAAATAATTTTAATAAAAAAAGTTTTTTTTCTATCCGTTGCCAACGGATACTTCAGGAGGGGGCCCCACTTTTTCCAACGTTCGACTTGAGTCTGGCGAAGAACACGGCGAAGAGGGGGGCCGGTGTGGCGGCGAGGGACGGCGAGCTGCCACCTCAGCCGCGGCGAAGGCCGCTCGCCGTTACACCGTTTACTCTAAGAACATTTTGAGCAATTAGTGTTTAACATTTAACATTATTATTATAAAGCTCGTTTGGAAGAAAGCATTTAGCATTTATAAAATTATAAAAACGCTAATTGCTCAATGCTCTTTGAATAAGCATTTTTTTTTGATAGTATGAGACATAATTAAATTGATGTTCCATAGGTACCAACTAAAAATTCTTGTTGTGTGCTTTTTCCAAAAATTCTTGTAGTTCGGATGTGCGGACTGCACTCTTGTATAAACTAATTAATTTGATTTCGGGTACGAAAAATAAAAAAAAGTTGTTAATGTAAGTCAAGGGCAATATAGTGACAGAATTCGCGCGTCACTAAATTGTCCATACACATGTCTTTAATGATTGCAGTTAGCGTTATTTTTAAGTTGTTGCAAAACTGTTGCTAGACAGATTTAAAGAAAGTGTTGTGACTTTTCACAAAAAGGTGGGACTTTTCATAAAGAGTCACGACTTTTCCTATAACCACAATTTGGTCTTCTAATATGAAATCTTAATATCAACAACAAAATATCTATGTTTTGCTTTTTTTTTTTTGTCTAGAGTTAGAGTGTGTTCTTTTCTTATCCCAATTCGAATTTCGAGTAACCCAAGGCACCAAATAAGGTCGAAATCTTGTATTAGAAAAGTGGATTATACACGATTTAAAAATTTATCCGGATAATATTTGATTATCAAGAGCTTAATACCAACAGAAAAGTTAAACTCTTTGACAAACATACATGGAGGACAGACGGTAACAAGAGAGATTAAGAAGGAAATAACCAAATTATATAAATGTTAAATAAGAGTATATTAGGGAAAACAAAAATGAAATCAACAAGCAAGATTATCCGCGCGTTGCTGCGGGCGTTAATTTTTCGCGCGTTGTTGCGGGGCATTATTCTTTTTTTTTCCGGGTTTATTTTTTCGGGCTCAAGTTTAATAGTTTGTTTTTTTTCTCATATTAAATGGCAATCGCGTATTAAGTACTTTTGTAAAAAAAAATTCTTATTTTGTGCCGAGTAGGTTTTTTTTATGTTGCATACGTTTTTTTTTCTTTCCTATTTTGTATCGAGTAATTTTTTGTATGGGCGTATGTGTTTGGCCTCATGTCGCGGGTATTTTTTTATCTGAATAAATAATTTGTAATTTTTTTTGTGAGGTGTTATTTTTATTTATTTATTTTGTGCGGGTTTATTTTTTCGGTCTCAGGTTTAGTAGTTTTTTTATATAGGCGTATGGTCTCATGTCGCGGATATTTTTTGATCTGAATAAATCAGTGCTTTTGTAAAAAAAAAAATTCTTATTTTGTGTCGAGCAAAATTTTTTTATAAAGGAGAGAGGGGGGGGTTGTAATTTTTTTTTTCGATGAACAGTAACACCGTCGGCCGATGGGTTACACTGTTCATCGATGAACAGTAGCCCGAACACTGTTCATCGATGAACAGTGATTTGGCATCTTGAAAGGGTGACACGTGACTTGTGAAATGAGTATATATATAATTGTGGTTAACAAGTAAAATAACCCGCGCGTTGCGGCGGGGCTAATTTTTTCCCGAATAATAATTTTTTTTACGTTTCGGGGGGTTTTTTGGGCGATGCGTTATGGCGATGCTAATTTTTAATATTTTCTTTTTTTGTATGATTCGGGGAAAAAAATTTGCGTTGGGACGGGCTAATTTTTTCCCGAATATTTTCTTTTTTTGGGACGGTTTTGTAAATTTTTTTACGGGAATTTTTGTGTAAGAAAATCGTAAATAGTTAAAAGGTGAGGGTCCGTTTTGTATTTTTTTTTTTACTTTGGGCCAGATTTTAGGCTATTTTTGGGTTTTTTTTTGCTAATTTTTTCCCGGATATTTCCTTTTTTTGTACGATTCGGGATTTTTTTTTTTTTGCGTTGGGACGGGTTAATTTTTTCCCGAATATTTTCTTTTTTTGGGACGGTTCGATATCTTTTTTTTTGGGCCGATGAATGTAAAAAAGTTGTGAACAATAAAAACTTGACGTGTTTTTTTGTTAATTTTTTTACGGGATTTTTTGTGTAAGAAAATCGTAAATAGTTAAAAGTTGAGGGACCGTTTTGTATTTTTTTTTTTACTTTGGGCCAGATTTCAGGCTAATTTTGGGCTAGTTTTTTTTTTTACTTTGGGCCACATTTTAGGCTAGTTTGTCGACAAATGTGTATATTAGTAATATTTTTTTTTTATATGGCTTATGTGTTGGGCCTCATGTTTAAAGTGTTTTTTTTTTTTTTGTATATGGGTTGTCGTTTGTGACCATCCCCCCCCCCCCCCCCCATATCGAGTATTTTTTAAAGTTATTAGGTAATTCTTGAATATGTTTTCGCGAGTATTTTTTTATCTACAATAAATCGGACGTTTGTAATATTTTTTCCTTCCTATTTGTGCATACAAATTTTTTAAAAAAAAAACAATAATTAAAAAAAAAACCGCCCAGTGAACCGGGTACTGTTCATATTACTGTAGCACGACGTCAAAAACGACGTCGTAGTACTACTTTTGTAATGCGTATTACTATAACGGTGTTTAATATCTAATACACGTGTTAGCATAAGAAATTTTGGTCTATAATTAGGTTTGTTTAGTTAGGTGCATATATCATTTTTCTATTGAAATAATTCTTGGAGACTCAAATAACGGATATGCAAAAATCAGACAATAATGCGGCATGTGATTCAGGATTGATCGACATTTGAGGAATGCTCGACCGAATTATGGCCCAATTTTGTTGGAATACATCCTATCTTTTCACTTTAGTAGTTCTATGCTTCATATTTCATTTTCCTTCACAAGTCCATTTCTTTCAAGCATCATTAGACTCGTTATGTTGTTTGACCGAACTCGTTGGCTCCGTGTTCTATTTAATCGGAACCGGGTTCATCGAGAACCTTCTCTCATAGAATCTGAACTAGAGAGGGACCTTCTTACCCCACGATAGATTAACTAGAGGTTTGTCAGGTGATTTTTGCCGGGCCATTTTTTGAAGATAAAAGCATATCCAAACCCATACGAAGTTTGACTAAATTTAACCTTAAAGTCTCAGCTGAAAAATCAACGACATATGATTTTGGACATTGTCACTTAATCAAAAAGAGTGACCAAACCATCTAGAATTGGTTCTATTCCAACAATTTAGTGGGCAGGGCAGTTTTTATTTTACGTTACGTTCAACTTAAGTACCATTTTATATGGTAAATTAAGTAAGCAAAATCAAAAGTCCATACCCTCATAGTCTCTCGTGCATGGCATTACACATCCGGTAAAAAGATCGTAAACACGTAGGTTTATTAGTAGTGTATTAGCCTTAGAACCATACTGCCATTTGTTGACATCATATGTGTATGATGCTCTTGGCACCGCACTACCAGAAACTGTCGCCCGCCACCATAAACCAACATCCACCGCCGGAAGTCACGATAGAAGAATTGAAAAATCATTGAAAACAATTTGTCTCGCTGATTGCACGAGCAGCATGCAATGTTAGCCAAGGGGCTAACACTAAAAACCTGTTTAATGGAATACATAGCATCATGCTACTATTATCTGTCAAATAGAGAGATTCTTTCTAATATGCATCATTTAACAAAAATGCAAATAGAACAATTAGACATTTTCATACTCCAAAGAGACCACAGTGAATATAAAAAAACATGTATGATGTATCAACCAGAGTAAAATGTAAGCCAGTATATGCTCTAGCAAGCCCAAAAAGATTAGCTACACCACGTCATATAGACCTTATGATCCAGTCTACCTTTCTCTTAAACACAAAAGAACCTTAACCCACTTTTTTTTAAAAAAATTAACCAAACTATCACTTGCTCATCTACAGTAATTTGTAAGCTGAATAATCTAAATAACTAATATGTTCAATAAAATTACAAACGGTGTTTTATTACAGTAATAGGTTAACAATTGTTGATTTTGGCCAAACCCTTTGGGTTTATAGGACCAATTCGCCTCTAAGTATGTATTGGTGTTAACCATGGTTTGGTGTTTGAGATAGTATGCAAAATAACGTATAAAATGGGTAGAAACAGGAATAAACAAACAAAGGTATATTAATTCTGTTACTTTGAATTAAAAACACAAACTGTTATGATTTACAAACTATATATACATTCTGAAAAGGTGCCATGAAGAGATGCAATGGTTCATGAATGGACACACATTTTCAGACATAACTGTCATATAACTAAAATAACTAACTTAACTGACTTATGGGTAGAATATGACCCATTCTAGGAATTCTGCAGACCTTTTATTTTATGTACATTGGGTCTGCATAAATATAAACTACAATATTATTACAAAGGCTAATATAAGTGAAGGTTTTATGATCTTATTTTCCAACAACAATTATTAACAAAGCTGAAAAAATTGTATGCAATAATAATAAAAAAACATATGAAGTTAAAACTAGAGATAAGTATGGACCAACTTAATTGTGTGCTTAGATCAATTAGGTTGTGTCATACTTATCTGTAGTCTAATACACCCTTCATCCCTCACAAACTCACTTTATAGCACAAGCCAAAGGGATGACGTGCGTTATAACACATAACGCATCCCTTTGGCGCAGGCACTGGTGCAGTAACTATGCAATTGGCGCAAGATGCTTGTGTGATTGCACCGTGAGCTCTTAGTCCTGCTCTTTAATTTAAAGGTATAATTATGATTATATCGATTGTGAACGTCTATGTATAATCTCAACCTTGTATATAAGGCACTTTCTATGTGAAATGGATGCGATAAGAATGATGGTGATACCTATTGTGATTGGCTGTCATCAGCTTGAATGACTTGGATAACGTGACATTGTGTATATGCATTGTGGGAGGGCGAGTTTTTTAGACTCGCAGCCATGCTGCATTTTCGATCACTTTCTATTTCATGAGAATTGTGGTCATATCGATTATGAAAGGCTATGTATAATCTAAGCCTTGGATATAAGGCACGTTCTGTGTCGCAGCCATGGTGCATTTTCGATCAGTTTCTATTTCATGAGTTTTTGTATAGGCTCGGATGATATCTGAAAGGCTACCGAAAAGACGACTATTATCCAACAGATGCGTCGACTACGTATTGCGTTTGGCCTTGGCGGTGCGTCCTCGGGCTTGTTGTTTGCCTACCTGAGCCTCCTGTACAATCACGTCACTAATCCTTATCTTTGCGATGTTAGGTAAACATGACACGATTGCTGCCTTAAATGCGTTGAATGCAAAAAACTGCCCGACCCGTGTTTTTGCACTAACTGTGATCTCTGATGGAGCAGGTATTTAGACTCGCTTGCTATTTTCTTGATGGGTTGTTGTTCATACAGGTTGGCAAGTTGAGTTGTTTTATGTAACATATACTACGCATTAATATCACCTTTTCTATTAGTTATTTGATATGTAAAAGAATAATGTATCTTGCTATCAAGAACTTGCATCCACTGCTGTGAATATACAAAAAGGTAGGAATTTGAGGCAGCAATAGAAAAGTGATATTTATGATGAAATGTGTGCCAACATGGAAAGTGTTAATTTGGGTATGATTTTATTTATAACGGATTGAATTTAAAACATTCTTATAAAATATCAGAGGCTTAGAGTGTGATCATAATGAATACACATGGGGAAAGTGACTTGAAATTTGCATATATATGCGTCTGATCTATTTTTTCAAATTGTTATGAGTAGAGTAAATGGGTGTTTTTAATTAAACCTGATAATTTTGGCGTTATGCGGCCATGCTTATATTGCCCTGATGATTTCTCGTGGCAAAAAGGTGATTTGGATTGTAGTTGCCTTTGCTAAGGTCTCTCTGATGCGCCGAGCACTTCGCTTGCCGCGTTTATGGTCGTGTGCGTTGTTTATGGGGTTCGGGGGTGTTGGTCGGTGTGTGGCGATGAGCAGTGTTTGCTTTCTCTTAATGCATATGTGTGGTAATGACTTTGAAATGGGAACTTATCTCATAAAGTGAAAAGTAGGGTTTGAAAATAGACTCATGGTATATAAGTCGAGTTGAATAAGCTCAATGCTTATAGTGATGGGTGCGTGACGATGGTTATAGGCTGACAAGCTGCAAAGTAAGCCAACAGATCATTTTTTTGCATCATATTTTCGCGAGTACTTGAAGATCATGGAAGCTTATATGGATATTATTCTTCAATATAAGATCTTATGTTCTGCAAATCTCAAGCTCTTGGTTGACACGTCAACCGCCATCGTCAAGGTATACTATGTCAATAAAATGTTGCAGATACTAGCCGTTCCGTTTCTATACATTTTTTAGCATAACAAACTAATAAGTTAGTTATGCAATTTTTTGTTATGTATGATTGTGGCTTATGACCGAATTTTAGTCGCCATGTATTTAATAAGTCTTGATCTTTAAAGTTATGAGCTTATTGGGATAGTTTCACATATCAGGTTTATGCCAAAACCCTGTGTATTCATTGACTCTAAAGTAAGCGGATAAACAATTTCGTTCAGTCACTTTAAATTGCTAATCTGCCATATGTACTAAGGGGAGTGTTTGAATTAGCTTATTTGACCGGCTTCTGGGCTTATTTGTCCAGCTTATTTTCTTATTTGATCACACGTTTGATGAAACGTATGCTTCATATTTCCTGAAAAAAGGTACACTTTTCAGAAGAGAGGTATGCTTAATGTATTCCTGATATTGTTTTTTGCATATAAAAGTTTATACAGCGGTAAAACAGTTTCGCAAGACATCAAATCTTTTATGTTGAGCTTATTTTTAGAAAGCCTAACTTCTCTACTTTTTTTATTCCTGTGAAGGTCACCGGAGTATCTCAGCAGAAATTGAGCCCACGTATTAAACGCAATGTACTAACACAGGTGAGAACAATTTTTTTCCGGCCATGTTAATTGTTGATTTACTGGACTTATTTGTTCTGAATACTTTTTTTTCTCTTCTTATTTGTGTCGCGCAGAATTACAGGGTGAACGGGCTGAACATGCCACTCCGGGTACTTTATCAACTATTGTTGACCACACGTGATCCAGCAGAATGAATCAGCACACATAAACATCCAAATTTTGGCACACATTATGGGAGTGCTCGAAACTGAGGCGCATTATGCGACAAACATTATGGGAGCATTATGCGCCAACATGAAATGTGTGCCAACATGGAAAGTGCTCGAAACTGAGGCGCATTATGCGACAAACATTATGGGAGCATTCTTTTAGTGTGTGAATTAAGCTGAATGACATATACTTCACTTTCCTTTAATATTTTGCTTTAATAAAATCTTCCCCCTCAACTAAAATCGCGTTTTCTCCTTTTTAGATCATTCCAGGGACAAGAATGAGGCTACGACTGAGACATAGAGACGAACCTTAATATAGAGGTTGATGTTGACGTTGTTTCGAAAGCTGGAGAAGAAGATCGAAACGCGCGGCTGTTACAGACCACGGATAAATATGGTGGCCGAATGTTTATGAAACTTAGGATTTATGTAGTTTGCAAAGGAAATATGAGCATTTTTATCATGTCATGTTCTGTGTTCTATTTTATCTGTATCGTACGTAAATGGACGTTTTTACTCATATTGCCGTTCAGTGATACATAGCACGCTTCTTATATAAAGTTGTTTTGTTGTTACAGTAACTGTGTCGTTCCTTTTGTTTTACAGGTGAGTCAACTAGGAAATACGAAAAGGGTTGATGTGTCCAATGACGCGGGTTCGGTTCAGATGTTGTACGTGAAGCTACCCATAAAGATACCAAACGTTAGAATAGCAAGATATTTTTGATACCTCAGCCGTGTCGAAGTCGATTCTGGGATTTGAGGGTAACAGAGTCCATCTTCCCACTCAAAGTTGTTTTGTTGTTACAGTAACTGTGTCGTTCCTTTTGTTTTACAGGTGAGTCAACTAGGAAATACGAAAAGGGTTGATGTGTCCAATGACGCGGGTTCGGTTCAGATGTTGTACGTGAAGCTACCCATAAAGATACCAAACGTTAGAATAGCAAGATATTTTTGATACCTCAGCCGTGTCGAAGTCGATTCTGGGATTTGAGGGTAACAGAGTCCATCTTCCCACTCAAAGAATCGGCAGCCACATGTAAGTTTTTTAATGTTATATGGTTTTTTAGCTTATTTGATTTTCGGACAGCTTACACGCTCACTTTTTTCGCCAAAGTGAGTCATGATGCCATGTCGTTGATGGTGTGGCGATCAGATGGGGAGACGTGATTCATTCTCTTGGTTGAACCCATTGGGTTTAGTATTGACCCTTTCACTTTATTAAATAGATAATGCTCATAGTATAAGCTGTTTGATCCTATCTCTTTTGAACAGACATATTTTTGTGTGTTCAAA
>BQNB010041492.1:3740-17225 GCA_026074375.1 Tanacetum coccineum
TGATATGAAGACACCTACTCCTGCAAAAGGTTTTGCCTGTTTGATTGCTAAAGCCACATCTGATGAATCTAAATTATGGAATAGAAGTTTAGGTTTTTAAAATTGATATGACCTAACCTTCTATGGTTTTCAACTCACCATATCTGTTTAAGTGAAGAGTTGGCTAGCCCACAAGTTTATGGTTTGTGGTAAAGGCTGTGGAAAAACCATAACTAGTCCATAAGATTATGGCTTATGGTAAAGACAAATTATAAATCCATATTAGATGGTTGACACTTTACCAAAAAGTGGATGGTATATCAACTCACCAAGTTTCATGTACAAAGAGTTGACATGGTTATCAATCCACCATGGAATTTACCTTTTCTAGGTGCCAAAGGATTGACTAGCCCTGAGCAAACGGCTACAGGTAAAGGCATATCAAATCCGTTTATGGCTGTAATGGTTTGCCAAAAACCATATGGTATTCAACTCACCAATGTTTAATGTACTGAGAGTTGAAATGGTTTTCAGTCAACCATGGACATGCACCTTTCTGGTGGCCAAAGGACTGACTACTCCAGAGTGAATGGCTAACTGGTAAAGAGACATCAAATCCATTTAAAAATTTTCAATGATTCACCTCTCACAGGAGTTAACACACCTGGAAGTGATGAGAATAGACTGAAACTATATGATTTGATGTACATATTGTCAATGTTGCTGATATGACGGATTGCTGAAGAAATTTGAAGAATAGTTGCTGCAAAGATTAAAAAGAGATGACTTGAAGTATTGCAGATCAAGAATAACTTGAAGAATTCTATTTACAACATCCTCAGAAAGCTTAAAGTATTTAAAGTAAAGATCAAGAATGTATTGAAGGAACTTGAAGTTCACAAGTGAAGATCAAGTTAGGGGAGGATTGTTGGGAAATAGATTGTAAAAGACTTAATACTGGTAGTATAACAGTTAAGTCTGGTAGTAATAGTTAGTTCTGGTAGTACTGAGTTAATACTGGCAGTACTAAGTTAAGTCTGGCAGTACTAAGTTAGTACTGGTAGAGTAGCAGTACTAGAGTTAGTACTGGTCATATTTAGTTAAGTCTGTTCATAGTTAAGTCTGTTTATGTAACAGAATAGTAATAGTTATCTTAGAGATATCTTAGGAAAGGATATGTATTATCCTTTCACACGTTTGTAAAGCCCATTAGGGTTTCCTTGGTGTATAAAAGGAACCCTAAGGCACAATGTTATGTACGTGATTGAAAAATATCAATAGAAGCATTAGAGCTTAATAGCAAATTAGTATTATTGTTTCTTCTTAATTCTTGTGTTAAGATTCCGCATTAACACTTGATATTCATAGTCAGTGTCTCTCACATAGTTGATTTGGATTTATTCAAGTTAGCTATCGTCTTACAAAGGCTAATCAGATCCTATACCAAGGACCTACAAGTGGTATCAGAGCCTTTAGAGGGACTCTGAGAAAGAAGAATCACTAGAACCACAAACTACACTCTCCTACGATTCTTTACAAAATGTCTCAACCTGCTAATGATGAGTTCTCACAACATCTCAGTGATGATGAAGAATCAAACCATGAAGATGCATCAGATCATCAATTAGAGCAACGATTTTAGGGGCCGGGTGATCAACACTAGGTGGGGGATTGAGTAATTCATCAAACAACGATTGAAACAACATATCCCAGTCAGTTCTCGAAGGTGGTACAAACGGTGTTAAAGGATGAGGGTTTGGCACGAGTCCTGAACTGATTGTGGCAGGAGTCATTTCATAAAGTGCAGATCCTGAACTGCTGTGTTCAGAAGCCATCGCAGTCAACTCATCAAAATCTACATGAATTGTCTCAATGATTCGTCTGGTATGTTGGTTGTAAATTCAAAATGCTTTCTTCGTGGGTGCATAACCAATGAAAGTACCAATATCAACCTTTGGTTGTAACTTGTCCAAATTCTCACTATCATTCGTTGGATAGCAGAGTGCACCAAATACATGGAAGAAAGATAAGTTGGGAAGTTTGTCATGTAAAAGCTCATATGGTGTTTTGCCGTGACGAAGGCGTATGATGGAACGATTTTGGGTGTAACATGCGGTAGCCACTGCCTCAGCCTATAGAAATAACGGAGCTTTTGCATAAATCAACATTATGCAAGCATCTTCAATTAGCATATGATTCCGTCTTTCAACGACACCATTTTGTTGTGGAGAGCGAGCTACAGATGATTCGTAAGAGATACCAACCTTCTCATAATATTCACGCAACGTTTGATTAACCAATTCAGTTCCATTAACGGTTCTGATGCATCGGACAGGTACTTTAAGTCGCAGTTGGATCATCTTGAGAAACTTGATTATGAAATCTGGAGCTTCAACTTTTGACCTTAAGAACTTAACCTATGTGAATCGTGAGTAATCATCGACAATGACAAGGATGTACTTCTTTCCATTAACACTTGCGACACGCATTGGTCCACAAAGATCCATGTGTAACAGATAGAGTTTTTCTTGATTGGTGTCTTTAGATTTAGGTTTGTGGGGTTTCTTCTTGCTCTTACCCATGGCACATGCAGAACACAGATGGTCCTTTTCAAATTTAAGCTTAAGGAGACCTCGAACAAGACTATGTCTAGCTAAATGGTTGATTGCACCAAAGTTTAAATGAGACAAACGTCAGTGCCATAGCCAGGACTTAGTCTTTGAGGCCTTTAACAAGAGACATATAGGAGAGGACGACATCATGTCTCCAAGAGACAAAGTATACATATTGTTGCCTCAATATCCAATCAATAAATCATTACCTTCTAAATTACGAATGAAGCAGGTGTGTTGACGAAAAGCAACCTCAAGGTTCGAATCACAAAACTGCCTAACGGAGAATAAGTTGTGTCCAAGTCCTTCCACGTAGTAAACCCTTGATATCGTAACATTCCCAATCTGATAATCACCATATCCCGAAATCTTTGCCACATGATCATTTCCTAATTAAACTGTACTTAAAAATTTGTTGACGAAATTGGTGAGCTGAGAGCAATCTCCGGTCATATGCTTAGAGCAGTCGGAGTCCAAATACCAAAGGACAATTTGGATGACCTGCATTCATTAATAGAGGAAGATGGAACATCGGAAATTATGGATCCCCAATAATTATTGGTCCCTTATTTGTTTACAGATCAGATTGAAAACCTTAGGATCGCTAACAGGACATTAGTTTAGAGTTGCCTAGGTTTTCTAAAATAGACCAATGTTACATGCAGTTTTAGAAAGTTTCATTATTTAGAACAACTGGTTTCCTAAGGGGCGCTTCAGTAGTAGTGGTAATCCTAGTTAAAGGGCACGCATTTCCTACGATAGTGAAGGTCCGACCAGTAGGTCTCTAAATATATCCAATAGTTGTAAACATCTTTCCTGTTGGTTTCCAAAATTTTCTCTTTGTTTGTTTCTTAGCAGATTTAGATTTTGCATGAGCATTCACATTATTGATATAATCAAGAACACACAAATCATGATTATGATAATGCATGCAACCATTACACTTAACACATTTAAGTTCAGAATTAGCATTAAGCTTGGAATGCTTCAAATGAGCAATTCCTTTAGGTGCAACAACATGATCTTTATTTTTCAAACTAGATTTAACTTTCCTAGGGTGGGCTTATACTTTATTCATCTAAGTACTACTTTGTGTTTGCAGAATCTTATCTTTCTTTGTATTGCCTGAAGGCTGTGATCTACTAGCACTAGTAGATGATTTTACTCCTGTAGAAGACAACGTAGGTCTGTTAGAAGCTAGGTTTGATGTAGAGGCCTTTTTTGTGATTGTGATTCTTGAGGATGTGACGGGCTTAGTGAATTTAACTCTTTTGACTTTATTCATTGGGGTTACAGCCACTAATTGTTCTTCAGAATTATTGATACTAGGGCAGGTTTTACTAATTTTTGAAAGCAACTCCTGAATTAGTTTAGTATACTTATAGGCAGATTCTAAGGTTGGATCTAGGGGATAGTTTGCTTTAATAGATCACTAGATTCCCAAAAAAATCAGCTTCTTCCTGAGTATCTTAATATAGGCAATGAGCTGACCTTTGTGTTTAACAATTATAGGGGTTTAATGGTTTTCGTATTAATCTTGGATCACTAGGAATGACGTGTAACTTCATTATTAGCTAAATTTTTTCCTTTGAGTTTCCAATTTAATTCATCCTTGAGAGTTGTAATTACCAAAACTTTTCCTAAAGACAAGCAATTAAATCAGAAATGTTCCATAGACTTAGATTGACTTTGATTAGTTAAGTCCATCGCACATTATCTTTTGATCGAACATGTGGCTGGTTTCAATCGATTCATAAAAGTTGCTTAATAGGTTTCTATTTTTTAAATGCACATATCTTCGAGGCAATAAGCGTTTGCCCCCCCCCCCCCCCCCCCTCACCCTATGATCCAATTCAATATTTATGGTTTCAATCTCTTCTAAGTCCTGTTTGATCTTATCCTTATCCATATTTCCACTAAGAGATTTAATTCTCTCTTTCAACTTCTTTATGACCATGTCCCTTCTCTTGGGACTGGGCTTTCAATTCATTAATACAACAAGTTGATCAAAACTTTGGATCACTTTTGATTGAAATAGAATTTTCCTTTTGAAAAATTTCCTGATTAAGTTAAGTACCAACTTCTAAGGAAATGCAATGTTTTTCAAGAGTGGTAAACCTTTTGAACTGTTTATCGTAAATCTCTTTTTCAACAAAATCCTTTTGAAGCTCAGTCTTAAGTTTGAGACACTTTTCACATTCATGCACATTCACAGAGGTAAAATCCATAGAGGAATTTACAATCAAGTTTCACAAATCTTTGCACACCACTTGTTCAAGAAGTCATCCATTTCCGTACAAAGCTTGATTAATTTTAACTTCAAATGTTTTTTGACTCAGATTGTTGTACCCACAGCCTGTTCCATCTGACAGAAGACATTTGGACTTCAGCAATTTCATCAACTCATTGGTTATTGGTTAAATGAACACTAAATACGTCCCTCAAAGCTTTTACAAAAAAAAATATTTCAACCCAGAAAACGAAGGCTTTCGTATGTTCGAATCCCACGTGCCCTCAGTGATAGCTGTAGCGTGGTTCTTTTTCCTTGACAACCACAAGTCAAGTTAACAAGAGGGTATGTAAAGTTTCTTCAAACTCGTATCAACCATGGTGACTTTTGGAAGTTCTTTAGGAACCTCAACGTTGGTGGGTCTATCAGAAAGATCGGGTTTTGAGGAACTCACAGAGTTATGCAACCAAAAGGCTTGTTCAACAAATAATTCAGTTTATGGAACAAACCGTGTTTCAAAATCTTTATAAAGTTTATTAAGAGCATCATAATTGATTGGTGTGGTATCAATTTGTTTAATCTTTTCTTGCATCATATTATCCTACGTTAAAAGCTTTTTGAACGACTCTCTTCAGCAAGTGTAAAGGTCTCTTCTGATCAGGATCACAATATAGGATTGTTTTCTGAATTATATCACCAACATAAACATAGGTTCCAACTGCTGAGTTATCTTCAGAAAGAAAGGATTTTGAAACCTAGAGCTTGTTAGTGATATAATCATAGAAAACATGAGGTTTCTCAACATTGTGAATATTTGTGCATATTGATCTCTTTTAAAAATTATATTACTAGGTGGTTTGATCTGCTTTCTAAGGCTAATTCCCTATCAAGGTCATAGATCTTCTTCTTAAAATCATTTTTGAGAAGTGTAACCGTTTGCAATAAAGATTCCTTTTCTTTTAAATGTTCTAAAAGAGTTCGTTTAAGATGATCAATCTCTACAGACTGTGCACATGAATCTGAAACGTTATCTTGACTCTTTAAATCAACGTTTTGTCCTTCTTAACACTTTGACTTGTTCTTTATATCTTTCAAGCTCAGCCAGTTAAAGTAATCATGGATACTATTTATTTTCCCAGATTCGTCTTGAACATTAAACTACTTGGGTTTTTAGTTGTTTCAATCACAGATAATATCAAATCATCTTGTTGTGCAGAAGAGTTAGAATTTTGAACAGCTACCTGTTGTGATTCAATCAGATACTAAGAATAAGGAATGATATTGCTATCACTGGTTATTTTAGTCTCTGAATGGTTCAATACACATTGACTAATTCAGAAGTCCAATAACCTGCCACAACTTGATTAGTCATATCTATTCACATTATCATTATTGTGTACCTCAGAAAGAGGGGTCTAAACCAATATTGAGATAGATTCGCCATGAGAGCAACTTGGCAGTGATAAGTTCATCCAATCAGATCATATGCCCATCCAATCATCAGCTTGATAAGCAGCGATTGTGAGTTACGACAGTCTGATGGCTTGACCTCTAGCATTCCCTATATCTGCCAAAAATGCGAGTTCCTCCTCATGTAAAATTTGACCACTTGCTTGAGCTTGAACCAACAACACTTTATCCTTAAACCATGAATCATCCCTTTTCCTCTTTAGTTTGGTGCACTGTTTAGTTCCCCACATTGCCTCGCATTGCATTTGAAGCATATAACTGGTTTCTTTGTTTTCCAGAATTGTTTCCACTTGCTCCCGGAGTATAAGTCCTTGAAGTACCCGCAGCTATAGAAGTTTGTCTCCCCTGAATTGGTTGTAATGTTACTCTTCCATTATTAATGGTAGCTTGTTGCCTAGGGTTTGACGAGTTTCTCAGCTGGTTATTGGTAGTGGGATAACGGGAAGTGACGACAGCAGTCAAAAATGACATCATGTGATTGATGGCATCAATGGGATCATCACCTTTCTGGAACACTGGAACAATTAAACCTGATTCTTGTTGGGAAAATTCAGATTGTTGATCAACTAAGGGAGGATATTCCAATTGAGGTATAGATGATGATGGAGAATAAATGTTGTGGTGAATTGATGACTGATAATCATTGGATGGATAAGTGATTGAAAGAGGTGTTGATGATTGATGAGTTGAGTATTGTTGAGACTGATAAGGTGAACCATACTATAGAGACTGATATGATGAAACTTGTGGTTGAAATTGAGTGTTTTGGTGTGAATTTTGATGAGTTTGATAAGGAGACTGGGTCATCTGATGAGTTGCAACCAAAGCAAGTGGGTCTGAATTGCGTTCATGCATTAAACGAACCTCATTTGCATGAAATTCATGTTGTCCCAAATAATCATAAAGTTGATCGATGTTAGTTGTGTGCAAATCTCGAACCAGTTGACACTGTCACGAAATATTGCTCCATTCAGGAGTAAGGGTTTCAACAACTTTGTGTTACTTGAAATTGTTCCAGTTTCATATTGTAGATGTTCATGTCATTGAGTAGCAGTGAAATCTCAGTAAATTCCACAAAGTGATTCCCCTTCTTTATAGGCAAACTTATCGAATTCATCAAAAGCTTACACTCCTTTCCCTGTTCGCCACAATGAAGTTTCTTGCATGAGAAGTTGAATTCTTTCCCAAAGTCCTGGCGAAGTATGATTTTGTTAACCAATGCTTAGACTCAGTGGAGCCTTGAGAATGATATTAGTTTGCCCTGTGATATCACAATCAGCTTGAAGTGCTTCTGTAGCAGATAACTCAGAATATTTCTTTGGCCTTGTAACTCTATTTCCATAATTGAGGCAAATGATGTACGCACTTTCAAAGGATTTCAAAGATCATCTTCATTTGTCTTTATTTAGCATGGATAGTTCCATTCTTCTTTTCCAAGAATCGTACATATCCTTTTCCAACATGGGTTGACGTTTGTCAGCACCGAAAGGATAGCTTGTTAGAAGAGATCGTCATTTGGAGAAATGTAATATTAAATGCTACTATGCTGATCAGGCGGGGTAGGAAAGTAAATGTGTTTAATTAAGGTTGTCTGTTAAGTGTTGTAATTATGAACCTAACGGATTTTCTTTTTTTTTTATCACCAAATTCTGAAAAAACCGGGAAAACAGTTGAATGTTTCACGGGACTTTACAAGTCAACGAAATAAATCGTATAATTTTGAAAAATTGAGTTGTTCGGTTTCCCTTAAAAGAAGTTGTTCATTTCCAATAGAGTTCGAGTTGTTCGGTTCTAACTGAAGTTAGGTTGTTCAGTTTCAACTGTGGTCAAGTTGTTCGGTTTCCACTTAATTAAAGTTGTTCAGTTTCAACTAAACTAGGGTTGTTAGGTTTTAACTGAGTTTAAGTTGTTCGGTTTTAACTATACAAGCTAATAGGTTCAAGTTGTTTCGGTTTCAACTAAACCAAGTTGTTTTCGGTTTCAAACTGAGGTCAAGTTATTTCGGTTCACTGCAGTTGTGTTTGTTTCGGCTGCAACTAAACAAGTTGTTCCGACTTTTGAGTTGTTCCGACTCAGTTGTTCGAACTCAGTTGTTCGACTTCAGTTGTTCGACTTCCACTACTACGAAACCCAAAAACTTAAAAACACAAAAAGACACCTTTTTGAGGACTGTTTTGCAAAAATACTTGTACAACTAGTGTTACTAAACCTATAGGAACAAGAAAAATGAAAACTTAAGGTTTTTAAGCCGAAAAATTTTAAATCAAGATTTTGCTCTTTATAAGATTTTCGAACACAATAATGTAACAAAAATGATATTTTTCTTGATTCTAAGCTTGTACACCTATATCATAAAGATACTAGATCAGATTTACCAAGGTAAATAATCTTTTAGTGTACACAATAGCTTTGAAATAAAAAGAAAAAAAATAAAGGACGATTTTGCAAATGAAATAAACAAACCAAAAAGAAAGCTTAAACACAAAAACTAAACACACCACTCCAGGCTCTGATACCAATTAAAGAATACAAGTAATCTTTGATATGAGATAGGAAGGAACTTAGTGAGAGAGAGTGGAAGGAAGGATATATTCTAGAGAGAGAAAGTAAGAAACATGTAATTCATAAGTGAAATGAGAATACAAAACCAACCAACCAACACCCTCTCCAAGGCATGGAGAGGGTATTTATACTACAATATTGGCCGGCCATGGGCCTTGGGAGGCTTTCCATGGGCCTTTGGGCCATATTAGCTTATCATACTAGACATTGACTAACTACGGGCTTTGACTAGTTAATATTGGAAGTGACCGAGGCTTTTCTTGATCCTAACAGTCTCGTTTACAATTTTATTTTCCTGCTGCATCTTATCACATTTAGCAACTTGACTAGACATTTTTTCAATGACAGACATTATCAGTTCATCTTGTTGTACAGAAGAGCTAGTATTTTGAACAACCGTAGTTTCAGTTTCTTGTAGATATTACTCATAAGAAATAATATTACTATCACTTGTTATGTCACTATTAAAAAATGGTTGTTCAGAATTCTGTGTCTCTTGCACACTTTGATGAATTATTTCATTTTCTAGATAAGTGTCATGAGTTGGTACCTCAGAAACAACATCTGAGTCATAATAGGAAAGATTAGCCATGAGAATTGCCTTAGCGGAAGGTTCATCATCACAATCAGAATCAAAAGCATCAAGATCATCAGTCTAGAAAGCTTCTGGAAATGAAATTTCCTGATATGCTTGAGCTTGAATGACTGTGTCCCCATTGTCTGCTAAGAAGGCTATATGTTCCTCATCCAAAGTAGCCCCTGATTCCAAAGCTTCAGTCAGCAACAACTTCTCTTTAAACCATGTTGAATTCTTGGGCCTTTTAGGTTTGGTGCACTGTCTTGCGAAATGGCCTTCTTCCTGACAGTTGTAACACATAACCACCTTTGCCTGACCTGTTGTGTTTGCTCCCCCATTCCTGTTTGCTCCCTGACCTGTAACATTACTTCTTGTACCACTGGTATGTGCTTAATTACACATACCTTTTACCTTTAAAAACGAGCCTAAATGACCAAAAACGGACATAAAATGCCAAATATATGCTTGTTTTGCTATTTGTGTTGTGCATGTAACGGATATTCAGAAAAGGACAAAAATCAAGCAAAAACGGACAAAACCAAGCACGGGATGGAAAGAGCATGAAAAAGTCAAAGTCAACAAAAGTCAAAGTCAAAGACGGAGCTGAAACCAAAGAAATCTTAAATGGGTCAACCCGTACCCATTTAATGGGCCGGGTCAGCCCATTAAGACATCATTTATAAGACTTATAAGTTTCAAGCCTTAAAACCCTTTAAAAAACCAAAACCATTACCCGGCCCAAAACAAATAGCCCAATCCATAAACCCTTAACCCCATTAACCCCATGTCCCTAATACCTTGCATCGTTAGTCCTTAGGGACTAACATTGCAAGTCCTTTAACCATTAACTCTAACCCCGTTACCCTGATACACCTAAAATCAAAATTCCCGCGCTACTATTCATCTGTCTCTTTCCCACCTCGTCCCCTGCAACCTCATATAAAAACATCACTCTCCTACCTTAACCTCACTTCATAAGACACCAAATTCATGTTGGCAATCCCTCAACATTTGATTGGACAACAACGAATCAAGGGTCCAGATTAATGAACTTGGAGAACAAGAAACTTTGATGGCTAGGATTGATTTTAAAGTCACTCACACAACTTACGGATTTAGTACAAAGAAGAAGACACCAAGACATTTACTTTTCTATGAATAGGACCTTGTAAGCCATTGGTGGCATCTAGTTATTTTTTCAGCTTATATTAGTTTAACTTTACCTTATTGTACTTTCTTTTTTTTTACCTTGTACTCAGATTTAAAGTTTAATGAAAGTTAAGTTTTTATGAAAATCTTGTTTTTAAGTTAATGTCATTTGTGTTTTAAAAACGTTTATAAGCTCACAAAAGCTCTTTTTAACTTGTACTTAAGCTGTTTGCTTAAACTATTCAAGCTTTTCTATAACTTGAAGTGTTTAAACCTTTCACCAAAAATCACTCAAAAAGTTAAAAAGGGATGATAAGCCAAACCTAGATGGGCTTATGGTTTTCACTAGCTTGTAGATCAGCTTATTGTAAGCTTATTTGCCCTGTTTAGAGCAAGGGCTTTGTAAGTTCTCTATTTTTAACATTTTAGCATTTTAGCTTAAAACTGCTTATTTGATTATTACTGCTTATCCTATGCTTATAGCTTTATTATTCATGTTTAGTTTTGGTTATTTAGTTCTATTCTAGCTTAATATGTTCAGTAGTTAGCTTAAAATAGTCTTAGTCTGCATTTTCTTATAATCTGTCATTTTATTAGTTGTTATAGCTTATAAGTTTAGCTTATTATTAAGTCCTTATCTGTCCTTAGTTTATGCTTAATCACACTTCATTTGCTTAATAATCAGTCTGTTTTTATAAATTTGGTGCTTAATTCAACTTTTTAAAGTTTAAAAATGGAAATCCAAAATTTAAAGGAGTGTTTGGTACTAGCGGTACTAACATTAGTTAGTACTGCTTAGTCTCTTTTGTCCTCTTAATCAGTTTCAAACAAGCTTTAAATTGGTCTTTTAAGTTAGTTTTAAAAAGTTTTTAAAATTAAAACTCTTTCAAGGTTTTTTAGTATCATGGTTTTAAATCGGTAGGATTTGAGTTATATATATTACTTATCGCTTAGGGTTCTGATTGGAGTGCTGTAGGCATCATTTTCTTGCTTGTGTATGCTTAAGAATGCAGTAGGACAAGATATGGTTTTAGTGTGCATTTGCATTTGTGATTTGGTATAAAATTGTCAAAGATATTAATTCATTTTTCAAAAGTTAAATTTCATTTTTCATTGCAATTTAGATTGGGTTAATGGTAGTTTAGATTGAAAAGTCCTTGCATATGTAGTTTTTGTTTGCATAAGTTGTATGTTTTAGCTTAATTTGTAGTTTAGGCTATGAATAATTCTAAATTAGCCTGCAATTTTGGTTTTTGTCTTAGCAAAGATTGAAAAAAAAAACTCAGCTCATACTGAGTAAACAACCCTTTTCATTTAGCCTTTTAAACAGCTTATCTGATTTTCAAAATGCTTTTTGAATGTTGATTTAGATAGAGAATTAAGCATAAGCTTAAGGAGTGTGGGCTTTCTTTTTGCATAAGGTTCCATCGTTCTAAGCTTAAACATAAGCTAGAGTCCCCTTTGCTGTTGGTTAAAAGCTTTTTATCCAATTGCTTATAGCTTATTTGACGCCTTCAGCTTGGTAGGATTGCTTAATTTCTGTTTAGAAGGCTATTAATTAGAAATTTAGGCACGTTAGCATCTGCTTAGATTAACGTGATTTAAGCTTATGAGCATTTGTGTTAAAGCTAAGTTTAAAAGCCTTTTGGGAAATATGTCCTTTAACTTATTACTTATTTTTTATTTGCTTTATTTGTTTTGCTTATTGTTGTTTAAAATGCTTTTTTTAGTGTAGCTAGTTATCTTCTTAGCTTATTTGCTCTTAGTTTGTGCTTATTAGTTCTAAAAAACCTAATTTTAAGGAAATTTGTCACTCTTTTTAGCTTATTACAGTGCTTATTTGTGATTTTTACAAAAAGTCATTTCATAAAAATTGCTTATTTTTAGGTTCTTAAGCTTTTTCATAAAATTTTTTTGCAAAAGTAAAAACCTAAGAAAGTGGGAAGTCCAAGGTGAGCCAAGGCTCAAACCCTGGACCTCTACCACCCTCAACCAAGCTTTAACACTGCACTCTACTACACACTCGCCCTTGGGTCTTTTTCGGTATAGACTTGCAAAATTAATCATATAAGGCCTTTTTAGCCCATTTAAGCAATAATCCTTTTCGGCTTATTAACAGCTTATTTGGATAAGCTGTTTTTCTCATTTTATTTTTCCTAGGACCAGCACCGTTTAAAGTATTTTTCATGATTTTTTCAGATTTTTCCCAATTCATTTAGTAATTTTAACATTTATTTTAGATTAAAACTGTTTTTAATTTATAATAAAAAAGATAAAAGTCAAAAAAAGATAATTCCTTTTTTTTAAATTTTCTTTTATCATTTAGGATTGTTAAAAATTAATTTTGCTTTCATAGGGTTAAATTTGTAGAATTTGTTTTTTTAAAGAACGGGATTTGAATCCCGTTAACGTTTTTCGTGTTTAGGCTTTAATTGCTTTCGTTTTTAGTTTGCCTTTACTTGTTTGTGTATTTTATTTGTAGAAATAGAAAACCTAATCAAATTTGTGATTATTCAAGCATTATTCCACACACGTTACCTCGATTTTTCATTCACACCTCGTCGGGACACGACCCGGGAAGGTTTTTAGGATTTTGCTTTGGTCAAAAAGTGATTATCTTTTAAAAAAGCCCTCTTGGAATACTTCTCTTTCTATTATTGATATTATCTTATTATATATTTATATTATATTATATTTATATATATTAAGTGGTAATCAATTTTTGGCGCCGCTGCCGGGGAGGTTGTGATACGATATTGTGAACGTTTGAAGACTAGTGTTTGAAGAACTTTCCTCGTGAAGTTTATTGCTTATTTTGTGAATATAAAAAATACAAAAATACAAAAATAATTTATTTTCTTGATTTTCTTTTTCATTATATAAAAACACAAAAATCATTATAAATA
>BQNB010041492.1:17809-41315 GCA_026074375.1 Tanacetum coccineum
TTTATCTGTTACAAAGCTGTCGCTAATCCATCACTAAATTGCATTCTCCTTCCTCCCATAGCTTTTTGTGACACTTTTTAGTGTCAGTAAACTGTCACTTTGTGTTGAGGAATCATGGCAGTATAAACTATAAACTGACCGTACTAATAGTAAGAATGAGCAGTATTAATAAATACTACAATGAGATACCATCCAGTCGTGACAAGTTCAGACTAGTACTAACACATGAAAACCTTAGCAGCTCAAACTCTTAACCTAGCGGCATTAATTTTCTTAAAGCCCAAGTAGTACTAACTGCTAACCCTAGCAGTATAAACATATAATAGGCAATACTAACTTATCTTGTATCGTTCTTGACAGTATAAAGTGTATGAGTAGTACCAATGAATGTGAGCAGCAGTAAGTAATATTTGAACCAAAATAATAACAAAAAGTTAGGACTTTTACCGCATAACAAATCCCATCTTATTCGCAAAGCATATTATCCATAAATAACCAATAGACCATGTTATACTGCATACCACGTCTTGTATCATCTACCCAATCGTTATCCTATTCTTGTCAACATCCTGGTTGTTTCACCATGCAAACCTCTTTCAATTCCAGGAATATCATTTATTATATCTTGCCTATTAGTTACGTGACCTGTTAACCAATAAAACCAACTATCATCTACATTCTTCAGACCTGCTGCTTCTTCACCATATCAAGAAATAAACACAACAACTTGTTGAGAAAATTAATGTTATCTTTATACAACCTAGAACAAGCAGCAGCAACAATTGATGAAGAATCCCTAAAAACGATTAGGGTTTAATAGCTATCAAGACCAAAATAATTCCAAGCAACAAACATCATGTTATCATGATTCTCCAAGCTGCTAATAACATGTAATCGTATACATGAACACCATACATCTTGTTCTTATTGAATTAGGGTTTAATAGCTAGTCACCTGAACGGGGATTGTCAATCCCTAATAGATCTATCCATAACATTCGCGCCCACATAATGTAATTCCCAATCACATCTATGCAATTAACAGTTCATGATCATGGACATAATGGGTTATGGTAACTCAGGCAAACACGTAATCATGGTATAAAATGTACACTTGCATCCAATTTGTAAAACAAAGCATGTTCTCACCCCAAGGATGTAAATCATTTAAATAATTGTAAAACATGGGGCTATGAACTCACCTGAGTGAATAGTCCTCTGGAAATTGATAATAGATATCCAAGTATGAATCACACCGTCAAATACCTAAGTAAATACGGCCAGTCTTAGTCTACAAGTTTAGGCTAAAGACTCAATGTATAAACTACAATAAATTCGCTAGTTTATATATACTGTTATCACTTGTGTGGTGGTGTACGTGTTTAATGTATTTGAAATTGTTTGATGTCTCTTGGGAAAACGGATATACTTTCATAATAAATATACTTATTTATTAAGTCGTAAATTAAACCCGTTTAACGATTCTTTAAGCGTTTTATTATTTCACTTTTGATCACAAATATACCCTTAAGCTTCTAGATATTACACTTTAGTCCCTAGGTTTATAAAATATAAACATTTACACTGTAAACCCTTTAGTTTTGATAATTACATAATTAGTCCTTTAAGTTTACAAAAATGAAATTTAGGTCTTTATAGTTACTACTGGTAGATATAGTCATTACTACTGGTAGCATATTAGTTACTCCTAGTAGAATAATATTGTCATTAGTACTGGTAGTACCATAATGGTTACTACTGGTAATGTTATAGTTAGTCCGGGTAGTACAAATGCATTCGTTAAGCTTATTTAAGTTTGCTTAAGCTGTTTGGCTTATTGATAAGCTCGGATGAGCTTATTTTGAGCTTATTGGGCTCGTTGGCCCAACAACCATTTACTGAAAATTAGTAACCAAGGTCCAATAAAGGTTCGTTTGGTTTTTAAAGGGTATAAGGGCCTATATAAGTTTCAATAAGCTCGTAGGTCACCTTAATAAGCTCGTAGAGCTTATTACCACTTCGTGGGTCCTACTGTTGGGCCTGTTGGGCTTGTTCGGCCTTATTGGGCCCGCTTGTGGCCCGTAAGTTTTCTTAAACATTTGATTCTTTCCTACGGGTTCATGTTTCATATAAGCCCTCGATAAGCTCATGGGAGCTTAATTATAAGTTGAGAGCCTTCACTAATAGGTCGTTGGGCCGGTTGGGCCCAAACGTGGCATGTTGGATCGTGAGAGGTCCATTGGTTTCTCTAACCATATATAGATTCGAAATAGTCCTAAGCAATTATATTTCGTTGTTAGCCCCCTATACACCAATCATGTTACCATGTAAAAAAAAAAACAAACATTTTGTTTTAAGTCGTGTATACCTTCCAAAGCCATTGTGTCGTGTTTTTCCTTAAGAGTTTACGTATGGTTTTGTCATAACGGATGGTTTTCTAAACCTTATTTGTTACTAAACACGGTACTTCGTTTTATCCCTTTAAGTTTTAAACACCACACCAGTATGTGAAGTGATTCCATAATACGACATCATGCTTCCTTAATTCATTTTATCATGCGTGTTCTCAAGCTAGTGCTATAGCCATACATACATTGACCCATAAGTTAGTCCATACGAAAAGAATAGCTTAATACGATGTCATAGAGTTTGAATGTGACTTAATAAAAGGTCACTAGCGCCTTGTTTAAGGGTATAAAGCCAATTATTAAGAAAAATCATAAAAAATAAAAAAATCTTTGAAAATGGGAATTCGGGTGTTTTATAACTTGTGATCTCTTAGCTCTCTCAACAAAAATCTTTGCTACTTTTCAAAGGTTTAGTTTGGGGAAGTTTTGAGATATTTGGTTATAAGGCATGTAATATTGCGTGAGGACACGCAATCGTTTAGTTTGGGGAATTTTGATAAGTGTAAATTACACATATCTGTTTATACCAAAAATGACCCTAAATGACCCAAAACAGACTAAAAATGGCAAATATATGCTTGTTTTTATGTTTTGTGTATGCAGGTACGGATAAGACAAAAATCACAAGAAAACCGTCAAAAACGGGCAAACACGAACACGAGAAACGGAAGAGCACAAGAGAAGCCAAAGATTCAAAGCCAAAGCCAGAAAAAGTCAAGCTTCAGTCAAAAAGTCAACCCTAGCAAAGAAAAGTCAACTCACAAAAGGACAAATCCCAAAAAGTTCCAAATCAGTCCTTTAATTCTCCAAAAATTACACAAATGATCCTTGGACTCTAAATGGGCCTTAATCCCTTACAAACTATACCCGGATCCAAAGCCCAATACCTTAGCCCATTACCCTTTTAATAAACTCCAAGGGCCATTGTTGCCATTTCTGAAAGTTGATTTACATTACACTTTTAAATAAACAAGACAGGGACTGAATTTGCAATTTCTCCAAAGTTTAAAATGATTTTTACCCCAAATTCAGTTAAAAAGAAAAAGGGCGCCAAACACTATTCATTCATCGTTCTCCCCAATTACCCAGGGTAAATCATAGGGCTTTTCTTAATTGAGGGTCAAGGACGACAATTCAAGTGATCAACAGCAAAATGGCAGGGTTAATTATGTCAAATCAAGCACTCTCATTGGCTCACTAAAGCCACGTGGACTCAAAGAAGCACAAGAGATGATGATTTTTACACTAAATACTCTCACACAAGTAGCACAAACGTCACATCAAGGATTGCCAGCTTGGCAATCCGTGTGAGATGAAAAAGTGATCCAAGGGCTCAAAATCATTCTCTAATGATTGAAGATTTGTACGGATGTGATTCAAAGGAGCGTGTAGAGCAAGGCAGCCTAGAAGCTTCAGCAATGTGCTATAAATAGCACACCTCACACATACACACATGATCTTTTTTAAAAACTTGTAATTTTCTTTTAAGTAAAATTTAGCTTATTAGTTTTAGTTAAGATGTAATTTTCATTTTTCAATCTCTTGTAATCTGTTTTGATCATTAATAAAAGTTCAATTTAGTTTTCATCACCTTGTTTTCAACTATAAGCTCTCATTTCCTCAAGTTTAACTTACTCCTACTAATAAGCTTCAAATAAGCTCTCAAAAGCTCTTATAAGTCTATAAGCTTATAATAGAGCTTAATTCAGTCTATTATCTACTTAAACTTAAAAAAACAGCCTAATTACCTTAGCTTATGGATTGTGGACTTATGGAAGGGGATTCAAAAATGGAAGGAATCCCATGGACTTATACTAGCTTATCCATATGGATAAGCTAGAGCTAGTAGATAAGCTCTAAGAGCCTTTAAGCTTCTGTTAAGCTGAAGCAATTTGTAAGTTTTCTATTTACTTTCATGTTCTTTAAATTTTAGCTTAATATTACTTAAATAGCTTAGATCTGTCTATTAGTTTATTAATTGTGCTTAATTGCTTTCTAGCTGCTTATTTGTGTTTAGTTTAAACTTATTTTGCAATTTTAATAATCTGTTTTAGTTTATATAGAGTAGATCTTAGTTTTTCTTAAAATCAGTCATAATTTCATAAAAACCAAAAATATAGTAGCATAGTGTTAGATCTTAGATTTCTAGTTATTCAGTTGTTAGATCATGCTAGTTAAGCTTGTTTTAAGCTAAATATAGTCTGGTATCATAGGTTTATAAATTAGAATTCATTTTAAAAGCTTTTATTGAATCTGTCATTCCATTAAGGAGTGTTTGGATTAAGAGGACTTGACCTCTAAAAGTCAAAATGACCTATGAAATTTGTTTGAGTTAGTTGTATTATCATTTTAAACCAATAGAAAAAGAGATTTCAGAAGTTAGTTTTCATTTTAAAAAAGTTATGGCTTAATTTGTATGTCTCAGCACCAGGGTACTTTTACCCTTTCTTGTTGCTTGTGAAAATATGATCTAAGCTTTCCAACTTTCCAAGGCTTATATATAGCTGATTTAAGTTTATCCACTCAAATGAGTGTGTTATGTGAGCAGTAGTAACCACAAGGTTACCTGCATTTTTGTTTTTGCACTCTTGTCAAGTGCAGCATAGGAACCTAGCAGTTCTACAGCTTATCCTTTTGATCACATTTAGGTCAGCTAAAGTAGTATTTAGAGATTCTTAGAAATTAGTATGTTTATAAATTTACATAGCATAATATATTTAAGGTCCTGCTTTTTAAGTTACTAGTTTAATTACCTTACTTAATTTGCTTTCACAAAAGTCCTTAAAAATCTCAAAACGAACCAAAAACCATTAGTAGTAATAAGAAATTACTTTTTATAAATTTTGAATTCTAGCTTGTAGGTTTTTGTGTATATGAATTGTATTAATAGCCTTTAATAGTTTAATGTATAGTTTTCAAAAGCTAGGGTTCTGATTAGCTTATTAAGTCTTTAGCTTAAGTGGATTTTTGTGTTTTTTAACCTTTTCTTCGCCGAGTTTGTAGGAATGATATTAATTTTTCAGATAGGGTAAAAGTGTTGTAGCTTTAGAAGCTTTCATTCTATCTTTATACATCATAACTACACAGAACACTTTTTGCTTTTTCATTTGAGCTTAAAATGGAGCTTTGTGCTTGCATTTTAGTGAAACAAAGTTTATTTTCAAGCTCAAACTACCTTTCTGAGGTCCACTTTCAAAAAGGCTCTTAAGAGTTTAATTTTGAGTTTCGTTAATGTACCAATTGATAAAATGCATACAAAAAACGTGTCTTCTTAATTTCTAGTATTTAGTTTATGCAAAAAAGAGAAAAACAAATAAAATAACAACAAGGGTTGTTGCCAGACTAGAAACCCAAGACCTTCTCCCTCACAACCATAACTCTTACCAATAATTCTTCAATAGCTATCCGTTTATTACTTTGCACATTTAATAGATAACCACGTTTTCAGATTCCTTTTTTCTAATAAGCCGTAGCCTCATTAAGCCTTATTATAGGACTTATTAGTTAAGCTGTTACGGAAGTTAGCATTTTTTCTAGTATTCTTTGTTGCTTAAGGAGATTTTCCCTGAATTTTGGTAATTTTTTCATAAGTATTTTATTTTTAATCATTTTTCTTAAGTTTTTAATTTCGAAATTAAATAAAAAAAATACAAAAACGTTTAGAAAATACAAAAAAAATAATTTAAGTTTATAAAAAATAGCTTAGTTTTAACATTAAGAAAAATCATGTACATCAACCCTTTTTAGATTTTTAAATTTCATTTTTGAGCTTTTATTTTTTATATTTTAAAAATAGGATTTATTTTTTAAAATAAGTTAAAAATAAGTTTTATCTTATCTTTTATAATAATTTAGATTTTATAAGCTTAAAAATCATCTTTTCTTAATTTTTTAGTACTTAATTTGCTATTTTTTAGGAATTTAATTAGATTAAATAGTTTTTAATTCATATTAAATTCCAAAAATAATCAAATCAAAAAAAAAATGTTTTTCTTTTTTCTTAAAATTTTCTTTTGTCCTAGTTAGGTTAGAAAATTAGTTCGCATTTTAGGAGTTTATTTAGTGTATATTGCTTATTTGTCGCTTTTACTTGTTTTCTCGTTAATATTTTAAGTGTTTAAATTGCTTTAATTGATTGTTTCCTTTATTAAGTAGTAACAGATACTCAAAAATATCTTTTCTCTATTCAAATCAATAATCCAAACTAAAAGCAGATTTCAATTTCACAAGTCGTTGGGAATCGACCCGTGATCACACTGATGTTTATTCCTCATGTAATTCGAAAAATCATTTGAAATCTCTTGTTGAACTTGATTATTAGGCACTTGAAATCCTTGGTTCTGAAAATTTGAAGAATGATTATTTTGAGCTTGAAAACCTTGATTTCCATGAAAATTATTTCCCTGATTAAAATTATTCCCTTGAACTTGATTCTGATTAAACCTATTTTGACCATTGTTTTGCACCGGAGCAAAACCTGGTGGTGCCATTTGATTACTAACACGGTTTGGAGGGTTAACTTGATTGTAAGTACCCGTAGTCGCACAAACACTAGCCTGGTTGTTATCGGTAGCCAGACAATTATACCAAGAATGGGCACCACCACAAGTAACGCAAGATTCCTCAACCGCCTTAACCGGAGCGGGAGTGACAACTTTCTTAGAAACAATCTCGACTAAGGTCGAAAGTTGATCCGCAAGCTTATCAATTCTCTCATCCATTTTACTAGAAGTAGCATTCATCCTAGAAGCATTTGATCTATTTCGTGAATAACGAACTTTTGATTTATTCTCAATTATGTTTAAAGCCTCTCTAGTCGTTTTACTCAAAAGATTTCCACCCGCCGCGACATTTAAGGAGTCTTGTTCATTCTCATTTAAACCGTTATAAAAGGTATCAACTTGAGTTAACTCCGTAAATCTGTGATGGGGACAAGCTCTAAGCAACTCCTTAAATCGTTCCCACGCTTCACTAAAAGTCTCCTCAAATTTTTGTGTAAATCGAGAAATTTCATTCTTTAAGTGAGTGGTTTTCGAAGGAGGGAAAAATTGATTCACAAATTTGGTAACGAGATCCTCCCAAGTCAAGATTGAATTTGGTGGTTCTTTCTCGTACCAAGTTTTAGCGGCTCCCTCGAGCGAATATGGAAACATCATAAGCTTAATCACATCGTTAGGCACATTCCTAAATCGTAAAGTCGAGGTAATCCTTTTGAAACTATTAATATGAGCATGAGGATTCTCACTCTCACGACCGTAAAATGGATTCGCTTGAACTAGTTGTAACAAATTCGTTTTGATCTCAAAATGATCCGCATTGATTTCCGGTAAAACAATAGCTTCTCCGTACCCTTCTGTGGGTGCTCGGAGTAGCTCTTCCATCGTACGTTCTGCCATTGGTGCAACGATAGTACGAAGCTCGGGTTCGACTATGTTTGGAGCACGTCCTTTATTTCGACGTCTCGGAATGGTGACGTTTGAATTATTTGGAAAATAGGAATTTCTAGTGCGCATGCACTAAACAAGCAAATGAAATGATAAAAGAAACGAGAAAAGGAAATATTTTTGTTTACCGAATAATCAACAAACTTAGGGTAACTCTCTTAAGTAAAATAAATTTTACAAAAGAGGTGCGCCTTTTTCGTTAGTGACACAAACGGTAAATTTTTTAATCTTTGGTTCGGGAACTTATTGATGGATAATACCTCAATTGAAGGTATTATTTGTTGGTGTTCTTTTACCAACTTTGTTAAATTTTAAATATTCACAAATTAACGAGAAAAATCGAAAAATCCGGAAGAGCAAATATTTTTGTCTTTTTGTTTTTAATCTTTTACTTATACTAAAAAGAAAAGAAAAATATTTTTTTTTACTTTTTATATTTTAATTTTTTTTTATTTTTGATTTTCTTAAAAGCGTAACTTTCGAAGACGAAAGGTTCTCCAAATCACGATCGACAAACTTCAAACGAAAGAATCTTAATCACAAATCCCCGGCAGCGGCGCCAAAAACTTGATGCGTAAAGTTTTATACACGTATAATAATATAATAATAGAAAATTACCAAACTACCCTTGAGGACAAAGGTAATAAGGAAAATTCTCACAAATATATAATAATACGTATATTTACCGGTAAGTGATTACCGGGTCGTATTCCTCGAAGATTTATGAAATTGAGACCACGTTTGTTGTTTGGACAATGATTTGAATTGGTTCAAATATGATTTGTTTCCTAAAATCCTAAAAGTGAGCAAATTAAAGGACAATTAAACCTAACTTTAATAACGGGAATTTAAACTTTAACTAAAAACACAAAACGGGAACCCTAAACGGTGATTAAAAACCCTAAATTTCCAAAATTAAACCTAAAATGAATTTTTCTCTTTTAATAGACTCTAATTGACTAAAAAGTAAGTTTAAAGAAAACTAGAGCAAAAACTGAGTTGAATTGAGCTTAAAAACACGAAAAAGCGTGACAGAAACGAATCCGTATCTTTAAAAATTGAAATTTTGCAAATTAAACCCTAACGGAACAAAACTAATTTTCTAGAAACTATATGATAAAATAAAATTTTCTAAAAAAGAATTATATTTTTTTGATTATTTTTCTATTTTTTATGAATTTTTAGAGTTTTTAATAAAAATAAATGTTTAAAAATACTAAAATAATTATAAAAAATCTGAAAAAATTACGAAAACTAGTTTGGACAAATAGGAATCTAGGAAAAATAAGCTTGATTACACAGCTTATTGAATAAGCTGTGTAATAAGCTTAAACAGCTTATTAAACTAAAAGGGTAAAACGTATACAAATACTAAATTTTGAGAACTAAACGAAAAAGAAGACCCCAGGGCACGGTGTAGTAGAGTGTGTGTTGTGAGGCGTTTATAAAAGGTGAGGATGTTGAGGTCGGGGGTTCGAGCCTTGCTCACCCCCGATTTCCATCTTCCCTTTTTTTAGAAAAACTTTAAAAAACAAAGTTGTAGGCAAGCTAAAAATAAGCAATTTTACTAAAAGAAATTATTCTTGAAAAGTCCTAAATAAGCTGTAAGACAGCTGAAAACATGACAAACACTACTTAACTATATTTTTGGTTTTTTTAGAAAATTTTATAAGCTACAAAACTGAATAAGCTAACTACAAAGACAAATAAGCTACTAGTTACTTAAGCCTAGCCTAATTAAGCATATGGAAGTCGAAATATATATCCACAAAGACAAGCAATGAAGTTTGAAATTAGCCAAAAAAACCTCTTGAACAATTTCGAAAAACCAAATAGCCCAACACCAACCCCCTTTTTGAGCTATTTTTAAGCAATCAAATACACCCTCAAGAACTGAAACTTACTTTTTATGAGCCTGGCTTAAATGCGTACAATGAAGAGCTTTTTTAACAAGAACTTTTGAACACTTAGAGCTTTTAGGAAAAATGCTTTTTGAAAATAAACTCTTAGTCAGTGTGTTCTTACTTTTACCTTTTTGAATATTAAAAAGAGGAAATGCAATTTTTGAGAGCAAAATCCGATAATCTAAAGACTTTGAATGAAAACTATACTTGAAACAGCTCCACTGCTACCTAGATCATTATTAAACCATAAAATAAAAACCTAAAATGGTACTTATACAATCTGTAAATTTGAACTTTAAAAAAGGCTACTTCTCACTTATGTTTAAACCCTGGGTGCATAGGTTTGCCCCAATTGAACCAAACTGAAAACTTATCTAATGCAGACTTAAGAAAATGATTGTAACATACTAGAAACATACAACTAAAGGTAATGGAAGCAATTACCCAATCTAGGACTGAATTAAGCTAATTATTGCAATTATCCTTAACAGATTATAACTTGCACTAACCTAACCTTATAAAATCCTTTATTAACCTATTTTAACTTATGAAATTTATCTTAAACAAACTTAAATGAGAATTAAATCAAAATCACAAGACCAAATGGCCACTAGCTGTTTTACCTTATGGTTAAAAACTGATATTGCCAAACACTCCTTTAAAAGCTTCAAACGCATTCTAGCTTATGAAAAGAAGAGAATTATCATTCAAACTCAAATACCAGATGATAACAACTTTTAACAATCTTATTTAGCATTAATCAGACAAGAAAATAACCAAAATCTAATAATCTACTAACTATCTAATATTTTTTTTAGATTAAATTTTTAAGACAAAATTAAGAAAACAAGATCTACTCTATGGATATCAAAAACAATAATCAAAAGTCACTCAATTAACATAACATCACCATAAAAACACTATAAAGCAACATATAAAGTTTGTTTTAAGCCAATTTATAAGCTAGGAAAATTTAAGACTGAAAAGTAAAAAAAGGAACTTACAATTGCCTTAGCTTAACAAAGGCTCAAATTGCTCAAAGAGCTGTCTACAAGCTCTAGCTTATCACAAGGATAAGCTAGTTAAGTCCCATAAGCTCTTCCAGGTTTAGCTTATCATCCAAAAGCTCTAGATCCATATAGCATAGGTATTTAGCTAATTTTAAAGGTTTAAATAGATTAATGATTAAATTTAGCTCAATTCCAAGCTTAGAGACTTAAGAGGAGCTTATGATCAGCTTATTAGAGGCTTAAGAACAATAACAACTTATTTAGTAAAGTTTTATATAAAAGAGAACTTGTGAAAAGTAAGAGTATACTCGAATTCTATTAATGGAAAGTTGATTACAATACTGAAAAGAAGATTACATTAAGCAAACATTAAGCTTAAAACATTTTTAAAGGACAATACAAAAGCTAAAATCTAATAAGCTAAAAAAAATGAAAAACTCGCTCCTCTTGTGTGTGAATGTGAAGGGCTTTTTATAGCCTGTAAAATGAAGCTTCTAGGTCTTGGATCACTCTCCTTTCTCCCATGATCTTGGCCTTTCATTCTCTCCATCATTGGATCCTCATATGTGGCCGTTGAATCAATTAGGTAAGCACACGGATTGCCAACGTGGCATTCTGTGTGTCAGACCTTCGTGCTTCTTTTGCACTTGTTTTAGTGCAAAAAGTTGATCCTTGGTGTGTTTTTTGTCAGACCCGCGTGTTGCTCCTTTTGGGCTTCATCCAATCAAAGCTCTCAATGACGTATTCTTGTGCCAGCTTGGACCTTGTCACTTGAATTGCATAGCCACGTCCTCAATTTGCATTTACCCTTTGTTTTGAGGCTAGGTAAATCGTGAAGACGATGAATGAATAGTAAAAAGGGTTCGCGCCCTTTTTTAACCTTTTTATATCTTTGTTTGACCATTTTGACCTGGGTGTTGGGAGGGTTGACTTGGGCTTGGTTTATGGGCCGGGTTTGTTTTTTTGGGTATTATAAAGATCTAACTGTGTTAACTCTTTATATATTAAAGAGTTAACACCGTTAGGGCTTAGGGACCATTTTTGCAATTTGGTTTTATTTGAGGGGCTGATTTGGGGTTTTTGTTTTTTTTTGTCTTTCATGTTTGTCCAAGGTTTAATACTTGTTGACCTAAGTTGAGCCAAACGTTGACTTTTGACCATTGATGACCCACACCTGGCTCTTTTGCCATCCTTTTTCGATCACTGTGATCCGTGTTTGTCCGGTTTTGACCGTTTTCTTGTGATATTTGCATTATCCATACCTACACAATCACAAAGACAAAACTAGCAATATACAAGCATTTTATACACAATTTTATCTTTTTAGGGACATTTTTGATATAGAAAGGATATGTGATTTCTCACATATCACTTACTAAAAATGATAATTTTTTTTAAACGCCGAAACTTAACGAAAAACTCTATAATTTTATTTAGTCACGTTATGTTAATTAAGATAAAGCACAAAACACCTCATGATGACTTTTTTCTCTTATGAACATTCCGTACCAAGTTTTGTATACTTTTTCGAGTCTTTCTAAGACGCATCATTGATTTAGGTCGCAAGTAGGACCTCTTGGCATTATATCTCTTCGATTGATTATTATCTCACCATTTGCTAAAGGTGAGTTCCATATCCCACATTTTTAACTATATGCTACTTCAACTTTGGGTGATAAACATCTCTTGTTTTTAAACTAATGGACACAAGTTACATTACATTACCTTTTCCTGATTACTGTTGCCTAGGTTGCGAATAGACCACTAATGTCCCAAACTATATGAACCGTTAAATTCTTAACTGACCGTAACTGGTTAATTGCGCGTGAATGTTGAAAATATACTATTGGGACTAATAAAAGAAAAGAAATCCCCTTTTTTTTATTTATCCAGGTAAGTAGCGCTTACTAGATTCGAGAGACACTAACAAACGGATATATACCATGTCGGATTTCACGGGGTGATCTTGGTCAGATGCCTCTAGGGCAGTTAATTTCTTGTTTGGCATATAATATGCTTCTTTGAATTGAGCCTCGGTGTCATGAGCTTAGCGCAACAGTAAATACTTTTTATGTGAAGTTGTATCTGTTATAACTGTCACATGCGTATTGTAAACTTGTGGTCCACACTGCTTTCGTTGAACGTTTCTGATTACTAAATGCTTTTCATAATACTGTGAGTGAAGCAGTATTCACTAAATGTTTTTTATTCTCAAAAATGCTTTATTTAAACCTATGAATTCACCAACTTTATGCTGATGTTTTAAGCATATTTTTTAGGTGCTTAGCTTTGCACTTCTCTGATGTGTTATGTGGAGTCTATGTACAATATGATATCATCTTTCAAGACTTTATTATCATTCATACTCGTTGTCTTTTGAAAACTTAATTATTCTTCCGCAACGTTATTAAATTTCATTTAAAATATTGTAAACTTATCCATTTTTTAATAAGGTACAAACGAAGTTTATGATTTTTCAAAAACGTCCATTAGTGGTCGTTCCCTTGATCTTGTGTGATGTATATTATGACGTCACGCCCTCAGACACGTATTCTATCCAGGCCCTATCTGGGGGTGTGACATAGCACCTCACATAAGTGTTTGGATTCTCTCTTTCTCTCAGGTGTATAATGATTTATAACAATTTGGGAAATAGGGGAATAACACTCATTACCTATCATAGCATATAAATTACCATAAGCTTGATAAAGGATCAAACCTCTACCGCATTGGCGTAAGAACCTATGAATTACTATCAAAGAGGTCTTTAAAGGGTTGTGATTTATAGGTGTAGGGTAAATAGAAACGGATGGGAAATATTTGGGTGGATTTGGGTAAATTTTGGTGGTGGTGAGTTAATATCTACAGGAATACATGTAAAGGCATTGCAAATCCAAGACTCGACTACACTAGGACAAAGATATACAAACTCTATATCAAACTTTTTTTTCTTTTATTGACACTATTTTAAACATAAACATAAATGTAAGCAAGATGGCAGCCCGTGCATTTTCTTTTCTTATTTTTTCTATTTTTTTTCTTTTTCTCTTTTTTTTTCATTTCACTTTTTTTCTATTTTTTATATTTTTTTCGTACACTTTTGCCTGCCATCTGCTGAAACATAAATAATACATGACTTGAGGTTTATAATTGCACCCCTACACTTTAGTTTTTAATACTCAATACATAAACTAAACTAATGACCCGAAATAGATGGATCACAAACATGGAGTAAAATAAGCTCATATGGGGTAATAATTTGAACTTTTCTTTCCCATTTTTCATAAAAAAAAAACACCATGAATCTCAATCGTCCAAAATCTGTATACACTAATAAAAGACTTCGACTTAACAACCCATGTACTCAAGCAAACAATTACTAGGGTTACAAATGTTATTTTTAAACAATATGTACTAAAAAATGAGTAACATACAATGAAGGATACGTGAATTAATGAGAACCGCAAAAAGGATAGGCTCGGAGGGGTGTACTAGAGGTATCTTGCACTAAAAATGAGTGCGAAGCAAGGGTGTGGGGATAGTTATATGATCGAGGTGACCATAATAACAAACACAGGTTTAAAACAGGGGTGACTCGTCACTTAATACATATAAATAAATATATAAATATGTAATAAGGAGAAGATCAATAATAAAGAAAAAGAATTCCGTGAGCCTTTCAAAAGATTCACTTTGTTGACCAAAAGCAAAACCCAAAAAACCTACCCGGTCGTGTCCCGTCTAGAGCGTGAATTAAGAATCGGTTACGTTCTTGATCTCGTTTTTTAAATGCTTTTAAAGTTTTAGTATGGATCTAATTCTACTAATAATAAGTAAAGACAAGTAAAAGAAACCCTTAAACGAAAGCAAATAAAGCTTAAATCCTAAAAAAACGATAACGGGACCAAATCCCGTTCTTTAAAAAAAACAAATTCTAAAATTTTGACCCTACAAATGAAAATTTAATTTTTCTAAGTCCTAAATGATAAAAGAAAATTTGAAAAAAAAGAATTATATTTTTTTGACTTTTATATTTTTTATTATGAATTAAAAACTGATTTAATCTAGAAAATTAATTAAAATACTAAACTAAATTGGAAAAATCTAAAAAATTCAGGGAAAGTGCATTAAACAGTTAAAATCCTAAGAAAAATAAAAAGGGTAAAACAACTTATCGAATTATATAACACCCCGTGTTTTAGGGTCATTGATGTCGTCAATAAATCCACTATGTATTTTTAGTATTGTACGCATTTGCTTTTAATCGTAATCGTTAAGTAAAATCGCATAAACTAAAAATGATCATTCATTATAAACGGGCATCAAACAATTAAATGTTTACATCAAGCAAGTGTTAAGTAATTATTTTGAAGATAATTATTAACTTTGTTCATTTATTTTATTGGTTACGTAAATTGTTTACGTTTCGCGATAAAATTACGTTTAGGCATACCCGGAACCACATTAATTAATCTACGCTTCAACAAATGCCCATTTTTATGCCCAATACCCAAAGTTTTATTAAACTTTACCCATGTTAACAATGTTAGTCATATGGTTTATAAAAATAAACTAACTAGAAAATTACAAGTTACCATTGTTATATACAACTACACTTATATAATTTACTTTAAACTTATCAAGTATTTAGTAAAAAAAAAAAAGATATTGTGTACATATATCTAAGACACACATTTTGGTCTTCCTTTCCCCCTTATATACAGCAAAAACAACATTAGGGACAAGAAGCACACAAACTTTCCCACTTGGTCTTTGTACAACACTACTTCATTAAACTTAGCCATTACTTGTTTTCTTTGACCAACATGGTCTTCCCCATTTTACTCATCATGTTTGTAATCCCTAATAGTGTCTTTGACTAGTCCTACATGTACATCTCTTATACATCACAAATAGTAACATATACAACACAAAACACTTAAGAAAAATCAAACCATCTATCCATTTCTCTTCCTTTTGGCCACGGCAAACAAACCCCCCCTTAAATAATTCATACAACTTATTTTGAAACATATACAAGTAATCACGCATCATTCCTAAGACATACTAAGGTGTTTTGAAGTATTGGTTAAGCATTTGCAAGGTGTAAGCAAGTTTTTGCAAGATTAAGTTTTCTTTGGAAAACTAGGGTTTTCAAGTATGCAAGCTTTGGTGTTTCATCTAAACAAGGGTTTAGATTTTTTTAATTATCACCATACATCTCATTAAGGTTATATAAAACCCTTTATGTCCTTACAGTTATCATTTTATGCATATATAAGTTATATGTAACAAAATCACCATAAGGAACTTTAAACATGTAAAGGTATTTTTACTTTGGATCATGTTTTACACTTTACATATGTTATTTCTGGTAATTATCATCTTAAAATGGATATATAATGTTGTACCATGTTGGTTTTTAAGTATAAACATGTATAAATAAATTGAGGGTTTTTAAAGTTTACTTAATAAGTTAAGTATTTAAATTAAAAGTTAGTAAATGGCTTGTTGAACATTGTTATCTGGAATAATGTGGACAAAATATGGACAATAGACATTATTATATGTATGACATACGGTACAAAGAGTTGTGGAAGACTTATGGTAATTTACTAGGTTGAAAAGTACATAAAACAAGTTATAAATAAGTATTACATAATATTTTCAAAGGCTGTTTTGTTCGTCAATGTACAACCATATTATGTATTATAAAAGATAGTACATCTCTTGACAATTCCATATGTAAAGAACTCAAAAAACCGCTTATAACGAAAAAGATACGACAAATATACGTTTTACGTTAATACCGGGTTTATAAAAGTAAATTTTATAAAAACAAGTTATCAAATACTTCTGATATATAAAGTTTAGTATTATTCATAGATCACACAAGATTTTAGGATTCTAAAACAATTCGGATCATAATTTTTGGATCAATAACGAAAGAATTATGAATTATGCGAGATTATATACTTAAATGTATAAAAATACTTTTATAAAACTATTTTTATAGAAGTTACTATTCACTTCAGTAAATAGCATTTTGAAAACATTATTAATATGATAGAACTTTTAATAACTAAGACGTACTCGAAAGAATCGCTAAAAACAGAGTTATAACGAATAAAATACGACATTTACGAGTTTTACGTTAATTAAAGTTATAAAAATAAGTTTATAACTAGAATGAACAGTAAAAATCACTGTTCATCAGAGGACTAAAAATATGAAAATGTCAAATTTTGATAACTCGTCTTATTGACAAAGCATGGACATAAGAAAACCAAAAACGGACTTGAAACGACGGAAAGTTATTGTCATTTTTACAAGGTATATTTATAAACGTTTTAACTTTATAAATATGATTCACTAAAACACTTAGATGGTGATTAGCTTATATAGAAATTATATATGGTAGTAGTTGTACCCAATGGTGATTAGTAACTTATATCGACCTATAATTGGATTAGGTTGCACTCGATCATTACGAGACGCAAAAAAAAAATTTTTTTTATGTTTTTTTCCGTGATACACTTGATATACGCTCACTCAAGGTGAGTTCTTAGCCTCATGTTTTACATGATTTGTTTTATAAGTTTTTAGGGTGAGAAACATGCATTGTTTTACAATTGGACACAAGTGTATACGTTTTACATTATGATTACGTGTTGCCTAAGTAGCGATAACCCAAGTTGAGCCCATTATCATAAACTGTCAATTACTGGTTTGTGAGCACGAATGTTATGAATATATCTATTAGGATTGACATCCCCGTTCGGGTGATTAGCTATCACTGGGCAAACGAACATATACAATGTCGAACATAGGATGTTGCGGGTTATAACATCACCACGGGCAGTGTAGGCCATTTATATGGTATTTATTTATGTCAAGCTTCAGTGTCATGAGCTTAGGGCAACGTAATTACATTTATATGATGTCTGCATCTATTGCATTATCATACACTTGGGAAATCTTGTGATCCTACAATATACGATTTATCAAACCTATGAATTCACCAACATTATTGTTGACGTTTTAAAGCAATGTTTTTCAGGAGGTCAATAAGCACGAGGTGCAAGGGATACATTGGTGGTTTTGATTTGGATATCATGCATTAAAGATTCTGTCGCATTACATTTTGTATATCTGTTATGGGCTAGAAATATTTGTATTTTGAACAAGTAAACAAGTGAAGCTTCGGGCTTATGTAACAAATACTTTGTTAAATCCAATGTATCGGTTTTAAACTACTTTTTGGTCGTTCTATATATATCTTGTGTTATTGATCTATGAAGTAACACGCCCCGGACCCTTATTTCGCTGCGACCCAATTTGAGGGTGTTACAGATTGGTATCAAGAGCCAAGGTTATAGAGAACCAGGTCAAATGTTTTTGCTGGACTATAACCGTTTTCAAACATTGCATTCATACAAAGGGGTTTGCACGGGACATACATACATACATACACTAGTTGTTGCATTAGTTTGTTTGGACTATGAATGCATTCATATTGTTACATGTTATGATATAAATGTATATTACTATAAGAGTCTTATATTAAATACTAATATAAGCTATTTTGGATTTTCAAATACAATCATGTCGGATTTTGAGGATTCCACGGTTACCTACACTGTTGTTTCCAGCCTATTTGGAGGGTTATCAGATATTGGATCCCCAGGAGTTGTTGGACCTGAGCACGAGGGACTGCCCTGGATACTAGATGACCTATATGTGCAGGTCGCTTTACAGGTCCCCCCCATCACCAGACTACATACCTGGCCCCGAGGAGCCACAATCACCACCTCCACCAGACTTTGTTCCAGAGCCTATTTATCAGGAGTTTATGCCACCAGAGGACGAGATACTCCCAGCTGAGGAGCAGCCACTGCTTGCTGCTGACTCACCTACTGCTAATTCACCAGGTTATATTCCCGAGTCCGATCTTGAGGAGGATCCGGAGCAGGATGACGACGAGGACCCTGAGGAGGATCCTGCTGATTATCCTGCTGACGGAGGAGATGATGGCGATGATGAGGATGAGCCATCTGATGATGATGAAGATGAGGAGGTTGATATTGAGGCTGATGATGAGGAGGAGGAGGAGCACCTAACTCCTGCCGACTCTACAGCTGTTGCTTTACCAGCTATTGATTAGGCCTCATCTATTGAGGAGACCGAGCCGTTTGAGACTGACGAGTCTGCAGCCACACCACCACCACACCCTGCATACCGCGTTACAGCTAGGATTTCTATTCCAGCTCCAGTACCTACACCAGTTTGGTCTATTGCCAGATGTTGCCAGACCTTCCTCGCTGATATCTACTCCATCCTTCACCACCACTTATCCCCCATGGTCAATTCACCACCTTCCCCCAGATAACCTTCTCCACACACTACCCCTGATACTAATCCAACCACTACCAGTAAACACCTACCACTACCTCAGATATTCCTCACGCACCACACCAGTAATCATCACCAGTGCTGTGTTATCTCCATCCACCAACCTGCTAGTCCTATTCGTTGTGTGTTGGGCCTATTGATCTGCGATGATCAAGATGAAGAGGCTAAGGCGCATCTACCTTCCCATTCACGTACCATTACCACCACCCATCAATACTCTCCCCATACCAGACCAAGATGCACCATCACAGAGACACCCAACCTTTGCATCTACTCCTACCTTACCGTAGAGAGTATACAGATCGAGGTTACCTTACCACCTCGGAAGAGGTTAGGTATCGCTCTTAGTCCTGGATATAAGGTCGGAGAGAGCTCGTCTGCTGCTGCTGCTAGACCGGCTGGAGGTCTTAGGGAAGACTATGGTTTTGTTGCCACTATGGATAGGGAGATTAGGTGTAATCTAGAGAGACATGTTGGATATGGGATCATCGACTCTTGGGATAAGATAGTCGAGACCATGCAGGGGGCACCAGCTAGTGCTAACACAGAGTTAGGTCGACATATGACAGATTTTGAGACTAGGGTTAGGCAGGACACGGATGAGATTTATACGAGGTTGGATGATGAGCAGACTGAGCGACAGCTATTGGCTGGTCAGCTCAACATGTTATTTAGGGATAGGCGTGCACATGCACGTACTGCTAGACTTATGGAGGCGGAGGCTAGGATGTTTCGAGAGGCTTGGAAATGATCCATGGACGCGAGTGACCTTACGCGTGCAGAGGTTATATCGCTACGTACCACAGTGTTAGCTCAGCAGTCACAAATTAGAGAGTTACAGTCAGCAGACCGTAGGAGACAGACGGTGATTACAGAGATGCTGGTAGCGTACCATCAGATGCAGTACAGTCTCACCAAGCACTAAAGCTAGTGAAAGAGACTACAGGACTCAGATTGGCAGAAGTTACAGAACAGCAGGGACCCGCAAAGGGTCCATTCACAAAAAAAAGCCAGAGCTACCAGAGGAAGGCTGGTAGCAGTTCCTAGATTCTATTATGGCTAGTTATTTTGTACGGCCTACTAAGTATTACGGGTAACTCTCGGCTAGTATGGCTTTAGGTTGTATATATTCTTTTATCTTGTAACCTAATCGTTGTGATCGTTTTGTATCTGAACCAATCATGTATTGTCGTGTCCTCACGCAATGCTATGAAGTAAGCATTTACGAAAACTAAGAATCTCAAATTCTCCCTGTCGACTAATAACTTTGAAAAGTAGCTAAGTGTGTCGACAAGGCAAAGTAAAGAAGTCAAAAGCTTCGACAAGTTCCCGTTTTCACTCACTTTTTATTTGTGACACTAACTATCCTAATATTTTTGATTTTTTTTTTGACTTCCCTGTTTGACTTCCTTTTATTTTTTACAAACAATTGGGATCATAAGAATGAGAAAACGCCCATAGAATAATCCTACGGATGTCCTGACGGGATAAATTCATCGTCCCAGATTTTTCACTAGCTCCAAAACCAAGCAATTAAACACTGATCAATGTCAATAAAGTCTAAATGCTCAGCACTCATAATATGACTTGTGAACTTTTAACTCCCAACATGAATGTATGATTTAAATGTGTGTGCTCATTTCAACTCAACCATAGATCAACTTATTTCCATAGTCGTAATTCAAGATGAATCAAGACTCAAAGCAACAACTTATTAGGACCTTGTAACTTGATTTTAAAGAACGAGATTTTAACTGTAGAACTTTTTTCAACATCTTAATATTAAATCATAAAGTTCTAAGGCTACGAATACACGTTGCTTAGTATTGAACACCTAACTAGACCTACCTAGTGCCTCGCTCCCTAGTAGGATATCACAACCAACGACCGGTGTTTCTAGTTTTTGAAAAACCCACCCAGTTGCTAAAAGCGTAGTGTGAAAATCACATCAACACCTTCTTCCTAATATGGGCTAAGGGATTGGTGTCCTTAGTTTGAACCCTCACCTAGACCTCTGCTTCCTAGGTGAGGATATCACAACACCCCAATCCCTGAAGTACAGAAGTCTTAGTTTGAACCCCCACATCGTATCGTGGTTTAAGCTTAGTGGGATAGGTCACTACACATCTTTACTTGTTCCATAGTAATCAAATTATGCTTTATGGCATAATTTTTTAATAATTCATGCATTTTTGCATTCATACTTCATTCATGCTTCATTGGCTATTTTAAACTTTCGAAAATTTTTATTAAGAAACAGAAAAAATCTTCGCTTTAAAGAATCAAGTTTAACAAAATTTGAAGCTTTTCTAAAAACATTAATTGACTTAGTTGAACTGAATTGAGCACGCATGATTAGGTGGATAAGAAGCTAATGTGAAGAAAAAGCCCAAGTTATAGCTCCATCAAAGATATAGAATAATCTTGATCAGCGCATAAACTGTATATTTTGAACTCTAACACTTCTTGTTCTTCACCTTATAAAATTTGAAGTAATCGAAATTCATGAAAGCTTACCTACATGCGGGTAAGATGAGGAACTAGCAAGTGCTTCATCAATAAACGCCACTCGAGTCAAAAAATTATCTCATTCTACCCATTAGAAAAGGTCAAAACTGTTGACAAAACTCTTATTTTTTTTTTTTTTGAAAAATTTAAAATTTTTCAATTTAATTTTGGTAATTTTTTTTGTAAAAATTGGTGGTAAAAACGAGGAATGGCGTGATAAAAACGACTTGCAGCAAACATCAAATCGAAGAACCCCCCAGGCAAAATCAAATCGAAGATTCCCCCCATACTAGAACTAAACATCGTCCTCGATGTTTTTAAAAAGGGGTACCTACGTAAATCTAAGGCCGTTTATTAAGTGTGCCAAAAGATAAAACGTTAGTCGATTAGATTTGGATATCGGATTCCCTAATTGAAGCTGAGGATGTGAAGATCTTGAGTGAAGGACAAAACCGAGAGTCTTCACAATCCGGGAAATCCTGTACATTCAACATAAACATGAAACACGGGTAATGGAAGAGGCGAGCCTCGTCACAAAAAACACATATTCATTACTAAACACTACAGATAAGCATGGGTTGCTACCCACGAAGCGACTTGTTTTTGTTAACCGAGTCACAAGCTCGACTCGACCCCGAATTCATTGGTCCATGGGGAAGCAAGTGGAAGATAAAATCATCATCGGACTTTCATTCAAGTGGTTTGGATAAACATTGAATTTCATGAAAGTTCCACTCCGATGAGATACATCCGGCATAAAAGAATGATAAATTGAGATGCCGGGATCAAAAATGGTATCTTCATTCCCGGTGGAGAGAAGATATGGAGGGACAACGGGATACGTGAGAAAAGCAAGAAAGATCCATACAACATAGGCGAAGAGAGAAGATTGGTCATCCTCTAATGGTGCATTCACATTAGTCGTAGACATATTCTCACGAATCCTGAGGTCAATAGAAGTCAAATCTCCCGGATCGGGCTCATTCTTAAAATGGAAACATTCAAGATCCGGAAGAGGCATGATGTGAGCGAGTTCATCGGCGAACTCCTCATGACGAGAGTCACTCCTATCGGCAGGAGGAAACTGATCATTCGAAAGATCAAAGATAAACGAATCATATTGAGAAAAATCAGTATGAGTAGTGGTACTGCCACTACTCTTCTCTTTAATATGATCGTTATCAACATAGAAAGCTTTATAATCCGGAAGAGATAAATCAGAACGAGTAATGGGACTGCCACTACTAATCTCTTCTAGATTAAAGCGAAAAGTTTCAGATTCGAGAATAGAATTATCAAAGGTGTTAGTCTCCTCCAAAAAAAGATTAGAAAATATGGAGGTAGACTTGGTCACAACATCGAAAGATGGAGTGGGATTATCTCTTAATGCATCGATCTTAGCAATAAGAAGATTGACATTCAACAATTTTTCACAAAGGATAACGTCTTTGATTATTAAAAGAATATCACCATCAATCCTTCCAACTTCTGGGACAACAATCTCCACCACCTCTAAGCTGACGATCTCAGCATCGGGAGGTGATGCATCGACATAATCGATGTTCTCATAAGAATCATCATCACTCAAAGAATAATCATTGTTGGAATTGACGATTTCACCGTAATGAGAATCGTTTTCACATTACTCACAAGAGTATGGTACGTATTGGGGTTGTAGAGGATGGTTTGCAACACTTGGAGAATCGTTAGAAGAGTACGGAGTTGAAAAATGGATTTGTGTTCTATAACACCTTGTGTTTTCAAGTCATTGACGACGTCGATAAATCCACAATGTACCTTTTGTATTGTACGCGTTTGCTT
>BQNB010041493.1:6169-46728 GCA_026074375.1 Tanacetum coccineum
CTTATTTTATAAGCCGGCTTATTTTAAAAGCCCTTTCATAAGCCCGCGTGACAAACGAGACTTATTTTATAAGCCGGCTTATTTTAAAAGCCCAAGCCCCCATAAGCCCCTAAAAGCCCCTATCCAAACACAGCAGTAATTTATGTTTTTGTAAAAGAAATGAAGTTTGAAACATTGACCAATTATTCCTTTTATTACAGTATCATTTACTTCTTCAGAGGTGTGATGGGAAAAGAAGCACGCCTTTGAACAAATACAAAGAAAGTGACTTTTGGTAACTTCAACGGTCATTTAAAGATCTTCAGTTATTTGAACTTTTTTTTGTTCCTTTTCACTTTTTCCTCTCTTTATATCAAGCATAAAATATGGTACATTTTGAGTTAAAGACACTTAAACAACCCATGTTAATGAAAAGGCTTCCAACCACAATTACAACAACACACCCAATCCTGTCAAAGTGAAGCTCAATAATGAAATTCACAGTGTGCGAAAACTTAAGAGTTTCCTTGCTGTAACAATACGTGTACGAATGTCATTTCCGATCAAGATGCCTACTAACTGAAAGCATAACCCTATTCAACGCTACATGACCATTCGGAAAATAAATTGCGAGGCATAAAAAAGGTTTATCTGATGAAGCTGGCCACTGTCGTCTATCCTCTTCGAATTACAAAAGACCATATATGTTTTGATAACTCTTGAAACATCAACATCCAAATACGAATTACAAAAGACCTTTTTGCATTTGGTTGTCTTCTTTTACAATGTTAATGATCCTTTACATTTGGGAAAATGTGTGATGTCTCCTTCAAACATGGCAACCATTAGTTATTTAGTATTATTATTACCTTAAACAACATACGATTATGGTTATATATAATAGGGTCAATGTCATAAAATACCTACGAACTTTTAAATTTGTCCCGACTTGACCAACGAACTAATTTTCGTACTGACTAGACCAATGAACTTTCAAATATTGTTATGATATCACCCATATCATAAATTGTTACCGACACGTGGCAGTTTTATTCCACGCTGACAACGGTTTTTTTTATTTTTTAATTAAATTAACACAAATAAATTCGAGATGAGATTTCTACCTAAATAAGTCAATGCCACTTATATCATTTCTTAAGTCAAACTTATATTATTTCTTCACTTTTATCATTTCTGAAACAAAAACAAATCACAAAAACACAAAATCTCATAAAACAAGATACATATCCAAAAAATACATGAATACATCTTCATTTTTATCAAATTCTTATTTTTATAAATCACGAAAATGAAATAAAAATCCACGAAATATAATCACATCTGACATGTGAGTGTTTGAAGGACGGTTATGAGGATTTATATAATCACATCTGACATGTGAGATGTTATGAGGGAAAGTGACAGGTGATGACGACGGTTTACGAAGGACGACGATGATCAAATTAAATTTTTTTTACAAAACTTTTTAAATTTTTTTTCTTACTTTTAAAAATCTTAGTTTTGAAAAACAATTTTTTAAAAATTTCGTATTTTTTAAAATCTTAGTTTTTATAAAGTACAAAAAAATGTTAAAAAGTTTTGTAAAAAAAGTGCGAAATTTTTTAAACTTCTTTTATAAAATAATCTAACCGAAATTCGTCTGTACCGAATGTCTGAACCTCTAGTAACACTTATAGAAGTATCCTCGGAGATGATCTCTCATGACATCCACAATATCTATCTTGTGTTGTGGCTCCCCTTGCCATCCCACTATCACCGCCCCCCCGCTTGATAGATAACATACATACCACCCAACTCATGAACGCCAATGCCCCCCACCTGTTGTCTGTGTAAGACCACCCTAAACATTGTGAATGACAATCTCTTATCTCGCTAATCCAATCACTGCTTCCACACACTTCTCGTTCGACCCCCCTCACATATCCCAACAACCTACTTTAATTCAATCTTTTTTGCTACATTTTTAATACACTATGATTTGATAAAAATACGAAATTTTTAATTTTTTTTTACAAAACTAAGATTTTAAAAAGTACGATTTAAAAAAAACGTTTTAAAAAGTGCGAATTTTTTTAAAAATATGGAATAAAATTTTTTTTTAAATTTTTACTAAATATCAAGATATTTAAAAAATGCGAAATTTTTTTAAAAAAAAAGATACAATTGTAAAAAATCTAAAAATATTTTTACGATATTGATGTAAAAAAGTTAAGTTTTGTAAACAAAATTAATAAAAACAAACAAAAAAATAAATTTTTTTTTTTTATTTAAAAACAAATGTTCACGATATATCCCTGTGGCAGCAAAAAGACAACAATACCCTCCTTTTAGACCCTCGTTAATACTTAACGGAAAAAAATTTGCACCGTTAGTCCAAGGGATGTATCGTGCCTCAAAACATTGACGGAGGGATGTGTTTTGGGCAAATTTTTAACGAGGGACGTGAGACAGTTTTTTGAGAAACCACATGGATGATTTTTGCACTTCCCTCTACTCTTTTTCTGTTTTTCTAAGGTTGTCCACAATGGCAAGGTCGACCCACTCGGTCGCTCTCACTGTGAGCATACATCTCGACTCGGTCGCTCCCACTGTGAGCATACATCTCGACTCGGTCGGTGTTTGGTTTTTCTTTGAGACGTGAGTCGTATATGCAACCAATGTGTGTTGGTCACTTGCTGATTTATGTGTGTGTTTAATCATATAAAATGGAATTTTGTGGGTATGTTTTTTGTAAAGTCGGTCGTTTTATTGTGCCAAGTTGGTTGCATGTCGGTCGTAAAAGAGAAAAAGCTAAGATGTCAGAAAAAATATACGTTGCTTGTGCTCCTTCCGGTCACCATGTCACCAGCCTAATGAAACGTTCTTCATTGCCTTAGAAAAATAAATTTGAGATTTGTCCCATGTCAAATAGCGACTCATGCCACTATTTTAAACGTCAAATAGCGACTCATGCCACTATTCATATTGTAACACTTTATGAAATTTGTGACATTTAATGATATTTTTTTAAGTTCACGTATCAAACAAGTGTTTAGAGAAACAAGTGTTAAGTTCACATATCAAATTAAGATGTACACATAGGCGAAGACAGGATGGGGGGGGGGGGGGGGTACGTGCCCCTTTAGCGAAAAAGATATTTTTGTTATTTTCCCTCCTAACGAGACGATTTATAATATAATTTTTAGAAATTATCAAAATTTGCCATCTCAGTCGTAACTTTCTGACTGCGCCCCAACATTTACGGCTACTTGATATAGTGGTTGCTAGTAATAGACATAACACTCCCAAAGTAATTCCTATATGGACAAAAGCTATAAATGAGTAACATACTTTTTGTTTTGTGCTACTATGAGTAACTTACTTCAAAATGTATCAACATGAGTAACCTACTTTTAAAAAGTCACCAAAATGTGTAACCATTGTTTTTTCTTGTACACTTCAGCTGTCACCTAGGATGCCATGTGTACAGTCAAAGTCAAAGTCTAACATTTTTATTTTTTTTAAAGGCTGGATATTACTCTATATATTATATTACTCTATATACTATGGAGCAAATGTTTGACCGCAAGGTTGACTTGGGCTCCCACTTTGGGCCGGCCCAAGTAGTTTTTTTTTTTAGTTTAGTCCAACATCTAGCCCAACTGCTACAGTGCTACAATGCCAAAAGTAAAAAAATTACAAAACGGACCCTCAACTTTTAACTATTTACGATTTTCCCATTCATATCAAAAAAATACCCGTAGAAATATTTTCGAATTGCGATTGAAACGAGACAAATATTGCAACGTTTCTAAAATACGCACGATTTTCTAAAAAAAAAATTCATTTAATATAAATAAGAAAAAAAACAAAACGAACCAATATTGCAATGCTTCTTAAATACGCACAATTTTATAAAAAATGTCAAAAAAATATTTGGATCCTTAACCGGACTACTTTTAGCCCATATTATTATCAAAGCTAAATATCTTTCGACATTTGCTTAGCCCCCGCCGCAACGCGCGGGTCATTTTACAACTCGTTATAAACAAACAAGGCACCAAGAATGGGCAAAAAAAAAAATTGTACAAAACAAGAAAGAAACCAAACCTGAAAGGCCAAACACAAAGGCCAAAACCACTAAAACTAACAAAAAGCTACCCACTATCAAACAAAGCTCTTGGATTAGCAATCCAAGAACTCCATTTCAGCGACATATGCTTGCATCTAGCAGAGATCCAAAGCTTCGATAACCTTTGAATAGAAAGAAAAATATCTTCATTTTTTGCATCGTTCAAATCTTCATCCGAAGCATTTACAACCTTATTCCTCCACTTCCAAACGCCCCACGACCCACATTGAAACACCCTAATCAGAACCTTGGAAAGAAGAGGGTTGTTAGGGAATCCAAGATTTCCCAAAGAAATATCATAAATGGAGAAAGACGGGAACGAAACCGGAGGGGCAAGCACCCACCAAGCCCAAACCTTGCGCCAAATGGGGATAACAAGAGGATATAAAACCAAAAGCAATGAGAGATGTTAGGATTATGGAGTGATAATCATGAGGCAAAAAAACCAGCAACAAAACACTCACAACAGAACAATTAGAACAAAAGATCAGATGTGGGAGCAAAACAAAACAAGCTGGTATTTCTATTATATCAGATAATGTAGTACAAAAGGGGGGGCTCAAAGTATGCTATTGATATATATAAGAGCAGACCGACACATTGGACCGACTCACTGGGTTTCCTACCTTTTAAGATACAGAGGCAAAATGACCAAAATACCCTTACTACTAAAATTACCAAAATACCCTTGGGACTAAAGTCAAACATCTAACAATCTCCACCTTGACTTTAGTTCCTAAGTGACTCCATACTTCCAATTATCTATTGAGCAAATCCAAACAATGACGAAACTTGCTCAAAGAAACCGGTTTAGTAAACACATTCGCAGGATTGTCTTCGGTGCCAATCTTCTTCACTTTGATTCTTTTTTCCGAACGAATAAAGTGATAACGAACATCTATGTGTTTAGTCCAGTCATGGTATACTTGGTCTTTAGCCAAACAAATAGCACTCATGCTATCGCAAAACACAATTGCTTGATCTTGAGGGAAACCAAGATCTTCAATCAAACCTTTCAACCAAATTCCTTCATTCGCTGCTTCTGTTAAAGCTATGTACTCGGCTTCAGTAGATAAAGCAACTGATGGTTGTAATGTAGCTTTCCAACTTACAACCGAATTCCCAATAGTGAAAACATAACCTATCAAGGATATTCTAGCATCAAGATTCGCAGCATAATCCGAATCTGAGTATCCGGCAACCAAATATTCACGTTCACCACCGTAAATGAGGCCAACAGCAGACGTCCCTTTCAAATAATGAAAAATGCGCTTCACCGCATTCCAATGCTCTTTTCCAGGATGAGCCATATATCGTGACACAACACTCATCGCGTGAGCTATATCCGGCCTCGTGCAAACCATATCATACATCAAACTTCCAACAGCACTAGCATAGGGTATTCGGGGGTATTCGGGACATATACTCTATTTCTGCTTCAGTTTGAGGTGCACAAGTAGTGGATAAACGAAAATTAGCCGAGGAAGGAGTATTTACCGATTTTGCCGAACTCATGCCAAAACGAGAAATAATCTTCTCGATATAACTTTTCTGTGATAAGAAAAGCTTACCATGTTTTCGATCTCGAATTATTTCCATACCCAAAATCTTTCGAGCTGCTCCTAAATCTTTCATATCAAATTCTGTGTTGAGAAGGATCTTCAACTTCTTAACCTCCTCCATATCTTTAGCCGCTACGAGCATATCATCAACGTACAAGAGTAAGTAGATAAGTGATCCTGACAGTGCCTTTTTATGATAGACACAACAATCATAAGCACTTCTACTAAAACCATGCTTTACCATAAAGCTATCAAATCTCTTATACCACTGTCTCGGCGACTGCTTCAAACCATAAAGAGATTTCCGGAGCTTACAAACGTAGTCTTCTTTGCCTTGAACAACGAAGCCTTCGGGTTGGCTCATATAAATTTCTTCCTCAAGGTCACCGTGAAGAAATGCAGTCTTTACATCTAATTGCTCCAACTCCAAGTCGTGATGTGCTACTACGGATAGTAACACACGAATAGATGTATGACGTACCACCGGGGAGAAAATCTCATTGTAGTCGATTCCCTCCTTTTGGCTATATCCCTTCGCGACCAAACGTGCCTTGAATCTGACGATGTCTGAGCCCGATAAGCCGGTTTTCATCTTGAAACCCACTTACAACCAACAATTTTTCTTCTTTCGGGTAGTTGGACCAATTCCCATGTCTCGTTCTTATGAAGAGATTCGATCTCTTCACCCATAGCCGCAATCCACATATCAGAGTCTTTTGAAGTAATAGCCTCTCGATAAGTAGCCGGTTCAAGGGACTCCACCTCTTCCGCTACTTGCAATGCGTAGGCGACATAGTCGCCAAATCGAGTAGGAGCTTTTACATTTCTACGAGGTCTATCATGGGCTATAGACCTATCTTGCTCATGTTCCAAATGTGACAAATTTGTGTGATCATCTGGTGAAGTATCATCGTGGTCCATGTCTCCGGGAACAACGTGCTCCACCTGTTTAGGAACATCCTCCACCTTTCCAGAAACACCATCTTCAAGTTTGGATTCAATGGGATCTTGTTTTACGCGAAATAAGTAATTCTCATCAAATATCACATCTCGGCTAAGAATGACTCTTTTTTTTCGATGGTGACCAAATTCGATAGCCTTTAACCCCATTATCGTATCCCATGAAAATGCCTTTCTCGCCTCTTGGGTCTAACTTTCCTTCACTAACATGGTAATACGCGGGGCATCCAAAAACACGAAGCTTCGAATAATCCGCGGGCTTCCCAGACTAAACTTCAATCGGAGTCTTACAATCAATAGCGGTGGCAGGAGACCTATTGATTAGATAGCAAGCCGTATTGAGTGCTTCAGCCCAAAAACTTCTATCTAATTCGGCATTCAACAGTAAGCATCGAGTTCTCTCCAATAGAGTTCTATTCATTCGTTCAGCTACCCCGTTTTGCTGAGGAGTGTAACGAACCGTATAATGTCTTGCAATTCCTTCATCTCTGCAAAAGTCATTAAACTCTCTTGAACAAAATTCCAAACCATTATCAGTACGAAGACGCTTGATCCTCCTTCCGGTTTGGTTCTCAATCAGAATCTTCCAATGCTTAAATTTCTCAAACGCCTCACTCTTGTGCTTCATCATAAACACCCACGTCATTCTTGAGAAATCGTCAATGATGGAGAGAAAATACCGAGCACCACCGAGAGAAGGTACTCGAGAAGGCCCCCAACAATCGGCATGAAGATAATCGAGAGTACCCTTTGTTTGATGAATTGCTTTCGAGAAACTCACCCGCTTTTGTTTCCCGATGACACAATGCTCACAAAACTCTAAGTTAGCCACCTTATGGTTGTCAAGTAGTCCCCGCTTGCTCAATATGACCATGCCTTTTTCACTTATGTGACCAAGACGCATATGCCACAGCTTCGTCAAATCTGAATTACTTTTCTCTGAACAATAAACAGAAGCGGAACCTGTGATTGTTTCACCTTGTAAAGTGTAAAGAGAAGAAGTACCTTTCGTTGCTTTCATCACCACCAAGGCTCCTTTCGAAACACGAAGTACACCATTCTCACTAGTGTATTTGAAACCTTTCGAGTCCAACACACCTAGTGAGATCAAATTTTTCTTAAGATCTGGAACATGGCGAACATCAGTGAGGGTTCTAACCACTCCATCATGCATCTTAATCCGAATTGTTCCAATACCAACAACTTTGCATGGTGAATCATTACCCATGAAGACATGCCCGCCGTCAAACTCTTCATATGTCACAAACCAATCCCGATTCGGACTCATATTAAAAGAACAAGCAGAATCCATGATCCAAACAAGAGGTGTACCTTTATAATCAACTACTGAAAGTACCGCATCGCGTTCCGAACCCGAGTCATCTTTAGCAACAGCCGCGACTTGACCTTTTTCTTTAAGCTTAGGACAATTAAACTTCCAATGGCCTTCCTCTTTGCAATAATTACAAGTATCTCGAGGATTTGACCCTCGAGGTCTCGACTTCGATCTATCTTTATATCTACCTTTTCCTTTGCCTTTTTGTGTTCGATGTCTACCCTTATCCTGCCCCGTAACCGATAAGCCGACGGGTTGAGATTCCAAAGTTCCCAATGCTTGATGACGAAGTTCTCGGGAATGCAAACTGGATCGAACATCTTCTAATGTGATGGTATCTTTACCAACAACAAAGGAATTCACAAAGTTCTCAAACGAGGGAGGTAACGATACTAGAAGAATAAGAGTGGCATCTTCATCATCAATCTTGACCTCAACATTCTTCAAATCCATCAAGATTGAATTTAATGCATCGAGGTGATCTTTTAATGCCGAGCCCTCTTTCATTCGTAGTGAAAACAAACGTTGCTTCAATAACAACTTATTCGTCAACGACTTTGTCATATAAAGCTTTTCTAACTTCTTCCACACACCGGCAGCCGTTTCCTCATCCGTAACCTCGTAAAGAACCTCATCGGATAAAGATAGCAAAATAGTGGAATGCGCATTTTCATCTTGTGAGTTGTATTTTGCATCGGTCATATCAGCCGGTGTGCCCAAATGCCTTGTTGTTTCAATAAGGCTCGAACTTTAATTCGCCATAAACTAAAGTTACTTTTGCCATTAAACTTCTCAATACTAACCGATGGTGTTGATGTTTGAGATGACATAGTTATTCAAAATGGGTTTTACTAATGGGGTTTTCTAATGAACTATTCTGAAACAAAAAGCACCCACAAAACTAATTCTGATTATCTATCTCCCAATAAACAAACCCCTTCAAATTATCAAAAAAGTAAAAGCAACAAACAATTGAAAAATAACAAAACAACAAACCTGATGTATCGAATCAGCAGGCCACCAAACAAAAAAAAATTCAAATGATATCAAGAAACTAATTCTTGAAATCAACCAGAAGGTGAAGCCGATTCACCAAATCAGATAAACCCAAACGAATCCAAAACCTCAAACAATTTCATCTTGCTTCTAAATCGATCGAGTGACTATGATACCAATTTGTTCGGATTATAGAGTGATAATCATGAGGCAAAAAAACCAGCAACAAAACACTCACAACAGAACAATTAGAACAAAAGATCAGACGTGGGAGCAAAACAAAACAAGCTGGTATTTCTATTATATATAGTGTAGTACAAAAGGGGGGTTCAAAGTCTGCTATTGATATATATAAGAGCAGACCGACACATTGGACCGACTCACTGGGTTTCCTACCTTTTAAGATACATAGGCAAAATAACCAAAATACCCTTACTACTAAAATTACCAAAATACCCTTGGGACTAAAGTCAAACATCTAACAATCTCCACCTTGACTTTAGTTCCTAAGTGACTCCATACTTCCAATTATCTATTGAGCAAATCCAAACAATGACGAAACTTGCTCAAAGGAACCGGTTTAGTAAACACATCCGCAGGATTGTCTTCGGTGCCAATCTTCTTCACTTTGATTCTTCTTTCCGAACGAATAAAGTGATAACGAACATGTATGTGTTTAGTCCGGTCATGGTATATTTGGTCTTTAGCCAAACAAATAGCACTCATGCTATCACAAAACACAGTCGCTTGATCTTGAGGGAAACCAAGATCTTCAATCAAACCTTTCAACCAAATTCCTTCCTTCGCTGCTTCTGTCAAAGCCATGTACTCGGCTTCCGTAGTAGATAAAGCAACTGATGGTTGTAATGTAGCTTTCCAACTTACAACCGAATTCCCAATAGTGAAAACATAACCTATCAAGGATCTTCTAGCATCAAGATCCGCAGTCTAAAAGGTCTATCTCCAGAATAGATGAGTAGAGCTCTTTCAGTAGTGGACTGGAATAAAATGGAATGAGTATAAGTATTAAAGCAAAAATCACCATCCCATGTTACCTAGTAGGTATAGAAAGTGAGTGCCTTACCTCATTATAGTCGACAAACATATTGATATCAAAGGCTTCTCGCACTACAGTCGTATCCCTACGTACTGGATTAGGCATCCAAAGTAACGTTGCATTCTGTAACCATTGGAGACCACAAAAAACCAATATTGAGTTAAGATTTCACTTTTACCTATCACTAACATTGAAAATCCCTTTTACCTAACGATTACTATGATTGTGGACAACAGGACATACGATAGGATGCAATTCCTTTTACCCGCCACAAACAATCGCTTTTGCCTAACGCGTCAATGGGTAAACTTACTACTGTTAACTAAAAAAGAACAATCCCTTTTACTGCAACCAATTCTATCAAACATGTCCTTAAAAATTGTAGGCTTATGGCTTCCGATATTATAGTTAAAGCGTATAAAGACTACATTATGAAGCTGAAGTGATGTATTCATACAGCATTAACTATAATCAAGATACTTAAAAGTCGCAGAGTTACAACTGATCCCAAACATAGCAAAATGACAGAACACATATATTTTTATCACCATTTCATCCAAAACGTTCGAGTTCTTCATTCCCAAGTTTGCATTAATGGAAAAAAATACAAAAAATATAATGTGATCTTAACTTTTCAAGAAATGAAGATAAAAAATTCAATCTTGGTGGATACATAGGACAATTTCCAATAATATATAAAGTTTCGATCCATCTTCTCCAGTTAGGAGTCATCATCCGTCCTTATACAGTTGAAAGTAAAGAGTACTTATTTGACCCTTTTATGAGTAGTATATAAAATAAATTATAGTAGTAAACTAGGTTGTTTGATTAAACTATAGGTCAGATATATCTGCATTATTGAAGGTTTTAGCTGCATTTTCACATGGATTTGGGGATGCTTGGTTAAACTTGTAACCCGACTAACCCGTAACCCATAAGGCAGAACCCATCAAACCTATGATAAATAATTTGATATATATTGAGTAAGACGTTGTAGTATTCTGATAACGTTGCTGACCCGATCGGTGTTTCCAAATGCGAAGCCCTATGTGAACAAATTCAGTGAGAAGGAAGGCTCAGGATCTGTTGGAAAGAAGAATTGACCGTGCATGCATAAACAATGGAATCTACTTGTTTAGACACACGAGATGATTAACCAGTTTGATATGATCTTAACCAAAAATCAGATAAGAAATGAGGTTAGATCCGTAAAACAATCATGAATTCAAGAATTAAGAATTGAACTCGAAATTGGATTACAATGGATAGTTTGTTACAACTGAAACAATTGAACATTTAGAGAATTATAGAGAGAAAGGTAATCTGTTACAAAATGAATAGCTAGCTACAAATGAAATGATAGAGTGGGTATTTATAGACAAAGTGAAATGCAGGTGGGTTGAGATGGGTAAAACAGACTTTCCCGCCCTTTTGAAGTTTGACTTTCTCTGGTCGACTTCCCATTCTTTGACTCTTAATCACTTAAACAATTGGACACGTATCACAGTTAAAGGCTTTTCATTGACTTCACAATTTCCTTCAAGGACCACTTCATCTATAGGGATCATGGTCTTAGCCTTAACAGCAAGTATTTTATTTACCTTCATTACGTTAGCATTAACTCCCTCACCAGTATTAGTTAATAAGTTGTTTACTCACTCTTACCCGTCCACACATCGTCATCCTCGTCATCATTCGCTCCGAAATCCTAGGATTTCAATTTGCGAAAATACACCATACATATATATTATCTCCATGGACTTAAACAAAAATATCATAACAACGACAATATCAAAACCTAACAAATGTCACGCCATGAAGCGCGGGTTTCAAAACTCGTCTTTACACAAACAAAGCATCACAGTCTTTGATTAAAACGTGTCACAAGTATCATAACAATTTAATAATTTACAATACAGCAATTTTGTCTCTATTCGTTCTCAATCACATTATTTTTCAGTTTTTTTTTTCTTTTTTTTACTAAATAAATAATTTTAAATTAATTTATATTAAATTTTATCTCTCCTACTTCTTTTTCACACCTATATTAAAGGGTGTTACTAGTACCCCTTAACGTACCTAAATTATAAGAGCCCAGAGTATGGTGCGTTTTCGTTGGCGTTTTGACGAAAACGCGACACGAAAACGCCACAACCACAACAGAAGTTGCGTTTTCGTGTCTCGCGCCTACATCCCAGCCCAAATGGTCCGGGAAAACGCGAGACACCGTGGTGTCTCGCGTTTATTAATTATTATTTTTTAGCCACTTTTTCGGGATATATGTCTACTTACCTACAGCGTTCATCATTTATGATTCTTGTGGCTGTTGCTGCTGCGTTTGATGAAAAAGAATGAATAAACCCTAAAGAGTTTATTACTATATTACACATTACACAAGTAAAACTACGTCGTTTTGGCACTGCTACAGTCCTTAAAATGAACAGTGCTACAGTACCCGACCCACTGGGCTCGGTTACTGTTCATCGGCCCAAAAAAAAAAAATTTATAATCCCCCTCCCTTTCTTTGGCCAAAAATAAGAAAAAAATATTTACGGGACGTACTCTCATCTTTAACTATTTACCACTTTCTATCGGCGTGGGCCAAAAAAAAAGCCCGATTGTCATTTTAATATAAGAACAAAAACAAACTATTAAACATGAGACCGAAAAAATAAACCCCAAAAAAAAATTAATGCCCCACAATAACGCGCGAAAAATTAACGCCCGCAGCAACGCGCGGGTAATATTGCTTGTTAGGGGTATTTATGGGTTATGTGTTTGGGCTTGGATGTGTGACATGGGCTTGAAAATGGCTTGTTTATAGTTGCTAAGCTGAAGTTTTTAATATTAGTCATGCGACTATGTCACGTATTAAAATGTATTGAAGTTTATAAGTTTTTTTTTATATAAATGAATAAAAAAAAGTGGGAAAAGTGGGGTCTTCTTAACACCAAAAATTGTTGTGTTGCCTAGGGAGGGTGTTTTTGTGTTATGGGGTGTTTTGGTGTTATGAGAAAAAAATGGTGATGTGACATCACTTTTTTCCACGGGCCACGGCTTAACACCATACCTAGAGCTCTAAATGTTTTGTACTTTTTATTCTTTTTGTCCCCTAATTGACAGGACAATACAGTTTTTATTAGTTTCTGTTTCGTATTGCTTGTTAGTTAATGATTTTTACTTATTAAACTTTATAATTTTCGTTCCGTACTTTTCGTTTCACAATTTTTAAACATAAACAAAATTATAAAAGTAAAAATAAATTAAAAAATAAAAAAAAAACCCGAGAAATCAAAAAGGGTTACAAATGACTTTTTAAAGAGCGTCTTTATAGCCAACCCCATATTAAATCCAAATCATATTCTAAACCATCAATATAAAACAAACTAAAGAACACAACACTAGTACTAGACTGTCCAAAGTCCAAACACCTTCCAAGTTCCAACCAAACACAACCAACAACACAAGAGTTTTAGTTTCTGCTGGTACGTATCATCCGCTTTTTTTTTTGCTTCATCAGTTTATTTAGTTTCGTGATTCATGATTGTTATTTGATGAACACACACCAGGTGTTCGATTAAATGCAATTCTTTGATTTTGTTTTTTTAATGAACACTAACTGTTCGATGAAATGTCCCAATGATAATATTCTTTTTTTGTTAAAGTAAATTTAACATTGATCAATCCATTGTGTGTTTTAAGGACTATTTGTTTAGCGATTCATATTTAGGTGGTGTTTGGGATTGCTTCTTAATCTCCTTATGAAAGACCCCTCTTACAAGTATGAACATATATGCGCACAAACAAAGACCCCTCTTACAAGCAGAGACGGAGCCAGAAATTTACATTAAGGGGGGCTCAAATTTTTTCCCCCGGTAGTAACGTACAATTCCTTGTTTTAAAAGATGGATTGAAGTTTGAAACGTTCGACACACGAGTTCAATTATATTTTTTCCGATAGTAACATGCAATTACTAAAATAGTTGAGAAAATGAACAATTACATGTGTTACCGATTATTTTTACAATGATTTTTAAAACAGTGATGTAAAATAAACCCAACCCAAATAAAAGAAAATAATTAGATCCTATATCTATACTACATTATAAAGCATTTGAGACATTTTATTTTTAGAAAGTCTGAAAATTCATATTTTTTCTTTTACTTTTTATAGAGGTATCTCTTTTTAACAACAAACACATCCATCTAACAACCTCTTGTAACAACTTTTTGATATGTGTTACTTCTTAACTAAAAAATCACTTTTATTTTTAAATTGAAATATCTTTTTATCTAATTATTTTTTTTATGATTTAATTTCATCATATTTTCTAAAATTTTGTGCTCTTTAATTCAACATCCACTTTAATATATTTGTATTAATTTTTAGTTTTTTTTATTTTTAATACTTCTGAAACCACTGCTTTGCGCGGGTACCGTCTAGTATTATAAAAACATGGTATAATATAATGAAATTGAATCATTGAATAGTTATTTTGTTTGTGCCATAAATTTTAAGTTTAATAGTTAAACCTTAATAAGAGTAAAAACGAAAACAACACCATAAGTTTTATACTTTCTTTAAAAAAGTACAAGTTTAAATAACACAATAACGTATTTATTAAATAAAGACAAACATATTTCCTTATTTCTTTTTTTCCCCTGTACATCACACACCAATTATAAAACAAACCACCCACAGTCCCACACCAAAACTACAATAAATAAGAAAAAATGTTAAAAAGAAATACTAACAAAATACAAAAGATAGTTTACAAACGACAAAACCAAGTACATAATGTCACCACGTACTGCTTTACTTTATTTTCCTTTTCTGCATGCTACTACCATTAACCATTAACATCACGTGCATCACCAGTTCACCACACAACTTCCTATCGCCGGAAAAAAAATAAACCATAAACAAACACGTGCATCACACAACCACCCAGTTCATCCACCACACAACCAACTTCCCTATCGCCTCGCGCCATCGCCCGCCCATCGCCCCGGAAAAAAATAATGCAGCCACCGCAGCCCAAACACCCACCAAGGTCCAATGCAAACAAAGAGCACGAAGCCCAACTCGCCGCCAGGTAGGTAGGCCATATCTTTTGACGCATTTGAGGTGGGGGGGGGCCCGAGGCACAAACCTCCCCAAAAGCCCCCGCCCCCCCCCTCCCAGCCCCCCCCCAGCCCAGCCCCACCACACCAGCCCCCCCCCTCCCAGCCCCCCCTTCCCACACCAATCCACCCCCCATCCCCCCCCCCCACCCCCCCCCCCCCCCAAGCCCCCCAACCCCACCCTCCAGCCCCCCCAACCCCGCCCCCCCCCCCCCCCCCCCCCCCCCAGGGCCCCCCCCCCCGGCCCACAATCCAGCCCCTCCACAAGCCCCCCACCAGCCCCCCCCCGCCCGCACCGCAACAGCCCCGCCCCAGCCCCCCAACACCTCCAGCCCCATCCGTCCAAACAGTCCACCAACCCACCACCCAATACCATCCAGCCCCCCCCCCCACCCCCCCCCCTCCCCGCCCACCACCCCCCCCCCCCCCCCCCCCAGCCACCCCCCCCCCCCCCGCACTCGCCCCCCCCCCCCGCCCCCCCACCCCTCCATCACCCGCCCCCCCCCCACACAGCCCCCCCCACCCCCCCAGCCCCCCCCCTCCCCCCCCCGCCCCCCCCCCCCTCCCCCCCCCCCCCAACCCCCCAAGCCCACACAGCCAACAAGCCCCCCCCACCCCCCCCCGCCCCCACCCAGCCCCATCCTTCCTCCAGCCCCCCCCCCGCAGCCCCCCCACACCCTCCCCCCCCCCCCTCCACCAGCCCCCTCCACGACCCCCCCCCCCCCCCCCCCCCCCACCCGCGCACCCCGCAACCCTCGCGCCTCCCCCCCCCCACCACCCAGCCCCCCGCGGCCCCCCCCCCCCTCCACCCTCCCACCCCCCCCTCCCCCCCCTCCCCCCCCCCCCCCCCCCCGTCCTCCCCTCCCCCCCCCCCGCCACCCCCCCCCCCCCCCCGCCCCCACCCCCCACCCCCCCCCCCCCTCACCCCGCCCCCGCCACGCCCACCCCGCCCCCCCCACCCCCCCGCCCGCCCCCCCCCCCCCCCCCCCCCCCCCCGCCCCCCCCCCTCCCCCCCCCCCCCCCCCCCCCCGCCCCCCCCCCAGCCCCCCCCCCACCCCCCCCACACCAAAACAGCCCCCCAGCCCCCCCTCTCCCTCCCCCCCCCCCCCCCCCCCCCCCCCCCCCACTGGCTCCGTCCCTGCTTACAAGTATGAACATATAGATAGGCGCAACCCCATGTATTTGATTTAGCTATCGCGTATGCCATTGCTAGTGGTTATTCTTGATTTTTCTATTGAACATATATAATTCAGTTTCCCGCGTTTTGATATACCTAGCTGCTGTTTCTAACATTTCATTTCTTGTTTTGTAATGTCTGGTTGGTCATGGAAGGAGTAGATCGAATAAATGAGCTAAGGGATGAAATGTTAGTCAATAATATCATGTCTCGTTTTGACTGCACTACCAAAGAGCTTATCAGAACAACGGCTACCATCTCAAAACGATGGAAAGATCTTTGGACTCAACTTCCTCATCTCATTTTCTCATATCGCTATGACCACACATAGTTTGGAAATGATGATACTAATCTCTGTGATTACATTTCTTTTATTGACAACACCCTAAATCAGAGCCTATTATTAATCTTCTCATAATCTTCTCCTTCTTTTTTCTCTCATAACAAGCTCCTCACCTCTCCCTCCTTTAAAAAAAAAAGTTACTGTTCATCCGAGGGGGTACTGTTCATCGGCGTCACTGTTCATCTGCGGGTACTGTTCATCCGGAAAAAAAATTGTTCTTATGGCTTCTCATGATCAACAATGGTATATGGATACCGGAGCAACTTCTCACCTTTCATCTCACACCGGTAACCTTCAAACCTCTTTTCTTAATCGTAATTTTCATTCGGTCATTGTGGAAAATGGATCATCTATACCTGTCACCCGCTCTGATACCATGAAAGATAATAGAAATTGATATTGATTGGAATGATTGCTTGATTATAATTGATAATAGCCACCCTATATATAGGATACAAAGAAAGATTCTAGACTATGGGCTCGGACCAATGGGCCGATTACACTAAATATACAATATATACTTTAATAATCTACAATATTGTGGTTAATTCTGAGTTTAAATCGCGAGCAAATAGTTGGATTCGTTATGCTATTAGCCGTAATGTTGAAGATGTTGATTTATGGTTACGGGATGTGGGAGTAGGCCAAGACTTTACCTTTGAAGATGAGCTGTTTTTCAAAACTTCTTGTATCACTCGTATGACACTGTCCTATTGTCGGTTTAATCCACCTAATGGTGCGATTAGTTGGGAAAGACTTGAGTGTTTCTGTTTATTTTATGTGACTTTGGATGAAGATATGATTGAAAATATATTATCCGGAAGTCCTTGCTTGGAATCTTTTGGAGTTGAAAAATTGCCATGGTTATAAGTGGATTGATGTTACTTCAAGAAGTGTTAAGAAGTTGGTGCTCTCTGATTACCTACTACCTGAATGAGGATGATTATATAGATTGTATCAAAATCAATGCTCCTTACATATCATCACTAACTATAAAAGGTGAGTTTGAAGTGGAGCTTGTGTTGCTTGATGTCTCTTCTTTGATCAAAGCTTTATTAGACTATTGTATCTATCCGGGGATCTCCGGGGATCTCTGATGATATAACTCACGAAAAATGTTAAGAGGACTTTTGGAAAGCCTTGACTATGTCAAAGATGTAATCATTAATGATTTCCGGTGGGAGGTAATATTACCTATTAATTTTATTTTATTTTTCTTCCGCTTGTTTTTGTTTGTGTGTATGCATGTATTGGCATTGCACTATTCTAATAATGTTCTCTTTGCATTGTTAGTTTTTTATGATGATTTGAAAGCTCGTGGCGATATATCTAATGGTTGTTATGTGATGTTAAAGTCCTAACTTGGAAGCGTTTGGTGTGGTGACAATAGACTGTTGATGTTTGCTAAGAAGTTGTTGACACTCTATCGAGCATCTCCAGTAGCCGAAATAAAATTCAAGTATGCTAGAATTTGTTTACTGTTTAATCTTGTGGCTTGTGAATTGATAGAGTTGATGAGAAAGAAATGTACTACTGATTTTGAAAATGGAATGATTTTGTTGCATCATGTAGCTCTATTATTGTTCTAGTTTTACTCATTGGCTGGTTAGTAAATTTCTTTTTTGCTTTGTAGTTCCAGATAAGCCGATTAGTAAAAAGTCTTGAAGTTTTGTGATGTCCTCTATTGTTGATGATTGATTATGATGTCTGGTGGGCATTGATTGCAGGCCAGATCAACAGTATACCTTAACTAGAACTGGATTTCTTATCCGGTTCAGCAGACATTATCGAGTGGTGGAACAGTGTCTCTGCAATTAAAGCCAGTTGTGTGAAAGAAGTAGATCGCATTGAGAAGCAGTTTGATGATTATACTGATTTGCTCTTTGTCCTTGCGTCAAGTACTGATTGAATGATACTATATATACTGGTAGGTTTCGTCCTTCAAGCTTAATGTGGGTCAATTTTTACATGTCTGATGATGGGAACTTGATAACTGCTCCTAACGAGTCCATTTATTTTAAGTTGGCTAAGACTGTGTCATTGTGAAGATGACATTGCTAATGAATAGGCTAAAGGTTTTATATTTATGAGAAAGGTGTTTGTGTGAGTAATGTATGATGTTGGTTCATTAAAATACTGCTTAACATGTAGCAACATAGAGAAATGTTGGAAAGGGACCTTGGTTGTAATGTTTTACATGGTAGCTTACATCACAATGTAGAATTGTTTCTATCATTTATGGGATTTTACAAGTAACGTGTTATTGATTTGATTAGAGTACAAAATGATGAGCAGTGAAATGTGAGACGCATTCAGATAGGTGAATGGTTTATGTTTTAGCTTGCCAGAACATAGTGTTCCTATGCCATGGGTCAAATGGTCAGGTATGTGATAATGTGTCTATAGGCAAGCTCATGAACTTCATTCCCATACTATAATTTTGCTTCGTACCTGTTGCCAATTGCCATGGATAAAACTATAAAGAGGTGTGGTTGATCTCGTTACATACATTGTGCGCATTGCAACCAGATTTGTAAAAATGTAAGCCCAACCTTTTTCCCCAAACATATCTTTGTGTGGGTCAAGAAAGTAAAGAGATATTAGGTGAAAGACTTTACAATTGGGTTGGAGTGTTGGACTGGGCTAAAGATCAGGCACAAATGAGTTATGGTAACAGAGCCCATCCCATGTACAAAGTACAAATAATCAATTATCAAACAGCAACCTTAGTAAAGTTAGTTTCTGCTGCTTGCTTGTGGTACGTATGATCTGCTTATTCTTTTTAATTCGATGTTGTTGTTGTTGTTGTTGTTTTTTAATGAACATGCACCAGGTGTTCGATGAGATGCTCCAGTAGGTTGTAACATTGGCATATTATAAATGATTCTAGGGCGTAACATTTCTTAAATTGTAGGCCGCTAAATACTAGTTTATAATATCATTCCATATGCATTGTGTTTTAAGGTGGTCATGGGGTGTTTGTTTAAACCTGATTACTACAATATGCTTACGGATTTCTCTAATAACAAGTTTAATTAGCTTATTTACTTATGAAATATTTAGTTCATGGAGTGTTTGTTTAAAACTGATTACTCATTCTCTTATGTATTAAAACAGGTTTAGCAACCTTAGAGCCCATCCATTAGATTTACCTATCGCATCTGTAGTGGTTCGTTTTTTGTACAGAAGATGAGAATAGAGTCACGACTTTAATCTTCTTCTTATATTAGAATATAATTCAGTTTTCCCGTTTTCACCCCCCATCTTGCCATGTCTTGATATATCTGTAACTTTGAGCAGAACGTCTAGTTGGTCACATAACTATGGAAGGAGTAGATCGATTGAATGAGTTAAAGGATGAAATGTTAGTCAATAATATCATGTCTCGTTTGGACTGCACTACCAAAGCGGTGATCCAAAAAACAACTACTATCTCAAAACGATGGGAAAACCTCTGGACTTCACTTCTTCATCTCATTCTTTCAAATGATGATGACTTTAAAGAGATAGTAGTTAAAGAAACTAATCTCCGTGATTACATTTCTTTTATTGACAACACCCTAAATAAGTGTCCTACAAATCTCAACCTCAAAAAATTCAAACTTAATATCAATTACAGTAGTCTGGTTAATTCTGAGTTTAAATCACGAGCAAATAGTTGGATCCGTTATGCTATTCGCCGTAATGTTGAAGAGGTTGATTTATGGTTATTTGATGTGGGAATAGGCCAAGACTTTACCTTTGAAGAATAGCTGTTTTTCAACACTTCTTGTATCACTCGTATGTCACTGTCCTTTTGTCGGTTTAATCCTCCTAATGGTGTGATTAGTTGGGAAAGACTTGAGTCTTTGTGTTTGTCTTGTGTGATTCTGGACGATAATATGATTGGAAAGATAATATCCGGAAGTCCTTGCTTGGAATCTTTGGAGTTGGGAGATTGCCATGGTTTTAGGCGGATTGATGTTACTTCCAAGAGTGTTAAGAAGCTAGTGTTGTTTGAATACTACTGTGGTGTTGAATCTGAGGAGGATATTATAGATTGTATCAAAATCAATGCTCCTTACATATCGTCACTAACTATAAAAGGTGAGTTGTTTTTGTGGGAGCTTGTGTTGCTTAATGTGTCATCTTTAGTGGAAGTCGACTTAAAATATTCGATCAGTTCTAGTGAGTTTGTGATATTCGCTGAAGAAGTATTTAGAGGACTTTTAGAAAGCCTTGGCCATATCAAAGATATTACATTTGGGGATCACTGTTCGGAGGTAATACTACTTATGAATTTCTTTTTCTCATACACTCCGGTTTGATGTTTGTGTGTAAAATTATACACGTTGCACTGCTCTAATATTGATCATTTTTGCAATGATAGCTTCTCTCTCGTTTGAAAGCTGGTAGTGATACGTCCGCTGATGATGGAGATGATAATGGAGATCGAGAGGAACAAATTGCTTCAAGTGATTAAGTGTTAGTTGATGCTTTAAAACAGGTTGCTCTTTTGTTATTGACACTCCATCGAGCATCTCCAATAGCCGAAATTGAACCCTGCTTTTTTGGTATTTTTCAAACTTTTGTTAACTGGCTAATAAAATGTAGTAATTGATTTTGAAAGTGGAAAGATTTTGTTGCATGGTGTGTTTTTGTTAGTTTTCTAGTTATACGCATTGTTGACAGTAATAGATCATTGAAATAAAATCATGTAAGCGTCCCTTATTACAAGTAGCTTGAAAGGGCTTACTCTGCCCCACCTCTGTGCTCTTGAGAAAATGAATTCCAATGTAGCATCTCACCTCTGTTGTAATTACAAGACTCTTACAAGAAAACAAACTTCATGATTTTGGCAACATTATAGATGAGAACTTTGTTGTCACTTTGTTGTTGCGTGTGAGGTGCATCTTTCATACTTCATTTTCATTCCATTCCCACTCTCGCCCGACACGTCTGATTATAGTTGAGCTTTTACACAAGAGATTGCTGGTAAGCATACGGTTCCACTATGAATATCGGATAGCCGTATGCAGCAAAGAGGTTCGTATTTCATGGACTTCGTTTGCTTAGTTATTTCTAGCCATTGGTGTTCTGTTATTTGTAGTAGGAGTTGGTTTTGCAACGAGAGGGTTAACCCTCTTTTTTTACAAGTTCAATGATGTTTAGTTTATTTTGCAAAGTGTGTACCCCAAATGTCATGTTTCATAAGTTTAGTAACCTAAGTGAACAAAATGAAAGTTTAGTAACTTAGGCGAACTTTTTAAGAAAAGTATAGTAACTTATTGTTTGATAACCTTTTTAGTTTAACATGTCAATCGTCATTTTATCACATTATGACAATTTGGTAAAAGAGCGTGTGTGCTAAGTAAGTTCCACATGTGCCTTAAGTAAATAGTACTCCGTACCACTTATGATGTTCACTGTGCTTGTACAGTTCAGTTACACGGCTTTTTGTTAAAGTTAGTAACTTACAAAGAAGATTAGTTTTAGTATCAGTTAAGAAGTTTGAGGTTTTCGTTTGTTTTTTCAGAGGTTTTACCTCTGCATCTTCAAACCATGTCTGCAAAAGAAGAGGTGCATCTAAGCTCTTTATTTACAAAGAATAAGACCATTTGTTTTTTTTTTAGAAGAAGAGGGTTGTGTAGCAAGAAAGAGAGAATAAGGGGTTTGTATTAGATAAGAGAGAAGAAGAGGTTAGAAGTGAAAATTTTGTCTTAATTTTTGGAAGAGTTAGAGAGTTTTTTACCTCTTTCTCTGCAAAAAAACAAACGATAATGCTCTTCCGCTTCGGAACAAAAAGGTAAGAAAGAGGTGTAATTGAAAAAACCAACAAAGCCTTAGTATCAGTTAAGAAGAGGCTGTGACCATGTGCAGCAATCAGTTTCAATGGTTAGTTGAATGAAGATATAAAGGTCAAGTTACAAGCTTCGATTTAAAGTAACTCTCTGAGGTAATTGAATGTTATTTTGGTAAAGCGATGTATTTAAACTTGTTTGTAATTGCTAGTGTTAGTTGAATGAGATATAAAGTCAAGTACGAGTTCGAATAAAGCCAACTATTAAACTTAACATGTAGAAAATATTATAGCATGGCCTACATTCTAGGGCGTGTGGTGCACGGTACCAAGGACGGTCCGGACCGGACCGACCTTGGACCGAGACGATGTACCCTAAACGCCGGACCGAGGACCGGACACGAATTGGTACGGTCGGTCCGTGTCCGGGTCGGTTTTTCGGTCCGGTCCGTCTACACGGCTATTCTTCGGGTTTTTGGTCGGACCGGACTCCGGACCGGAACCCGACCGGGACGAGGACCGGAATTGGTCCAAAAAACACCGGAACCGCGGAACACGGTACCGAAATACCTGCGGTACGGTCGGTCGCCCGGATCGACCCAAAAACCGAAATCGAACCGAATTGAATTCAACCGACCGATAACTGAACTTTGAAATTTGGTTTGGTTTTAGGGTTGACCCGGGAATTAACTTAATTATTGAACAAAAAATTAATAATTAAATTTATATTTTGAAAAAAAGAATAATTTCAAGTATTAAAGTGTTTTTTATATTAGAATAAAATTTTAATGGCTTTTCTATATAAAAAATATATATTTATATAGATTCGGTTTTCGGTTCATATTGTCGAACCAATATCCAAGCCGAAAAACCGAATTTGTAGTTCGGTTCAGTTCGATTTTCGCAATTTGGGTTTGGTTATTAGCTCGGTTTGATTGTTTTCGGTTCGGTTCGGTTTATTTTGTTTATTCGATTTTGCTGTTTACCCTACTTGAATGGAAACATAATGGGCTGTTGAAGTGGGCTTAAAATCAGGGCTAACTTAAGATCTGAAGTGGGCTGTTGATGTGGGAACATAATGGGCTGTGGAAGTGGGCTATAAATTTGCAAGGATCTGAATTTTTTGCTGAATTTGATGATCTTAAAAAGGAAGTTTTGATAATAAAGGGATGCAAAGATGATGAGTTTGATGAATTGAAAAAAAGATTTTCAAAGTTAGAGACTTCCGAAACTTTTGTTAAGTTAAAAAAATTACTTACAAATGATTTGTGTACTCAAAATGATATCAAGTGATTGACAATCAAAAAGTCTGATGGTGGGGGTCTATTGAAAAGAAGCCAAACTTTTATTCCCATCATAATGATAGTTCAAATCATATTGGTGGTGTGTCTAGTGAGGCAAAGGTTAGCATGCTTCATCATCTTCTGATTTTATTGTATAGCAAGCTTGTTCCTTGAAATGTTTTACATTTTCAAATGTTTCAATTAATAGACAAAACACTGACTGGTTTAATTAAATAGGCAGGCTTCATCCATTCTTCTGCTCTCATGAAAATGTCGAAGATGTGTCTCATTTAAGCGATAACATGGAAATTGGCATGTCGCAAATGCAAAGGATCGTTTTGTTAATTCTCAGCATCATTTTGCACCTTCTAATCAAAAGCTTTTAGGCACTAAAAATAGAGAATTCGAGTATTGATTCAGTTGTGGTTCGTACCTCCTAAAGTTGACGATCCTTGTTAACATACCATTAACCAAAAGATGACTTTAATGAAGCTGATGTATGTACTATATACCTTTTCTTTGTTAATTTAATTACTACTAAAAAAATTCTTCACACTGATCTTTTTCCTTGTATCTAAATTTGACAAGGTTGGATAGTTTAGTTATAATAGATGACTACATTGTCATTGCTTGAAAGATGAAGAGAAACTGCCAACTTCTCGTTATAATGATCTCGGTAATGCAAAAAGAACTCGATATAGTTGATGTCAAATATGGGTTTTTGTTTTTTAGAAACTTGATTGATTCAATTTTGACTTTTGACTTTTTCATTGACCATCAGATCGCACGATTTTGCCTACGTGACAAAATTAAGCGTTCTGATTGGTCTAATTTTTAAATTCAAAAGATTCAATTTGATAGAAAACTCCGAAATAATGTAATTTTTTTATTATATAAGTCAAACTGCAAAATATCATCCTGTGGTTTATAGTTATGACTCTATTCATCACTATCCGATACTTTGGCACTAATTCATCCCTGGTGGCAAATTTCAGCAAAATTCATCCTTATTTGGGGATGATTTTGCACAAAGTTTAACAAAAAAGTTTTGCAAAAATCTCCTATAGAGGATGATTTTTGCGGACACCGTTTCACCACTGAGGGATGTTTTGTGTGCCAATTTAGTATCGCGCTGGGATGATTAGTGCGAAAACTACAAACCGTACAGGGATGATTTTGCAGTTTAATCATAAATATATAAAGATTTTAAGTCAATTGTGTTTAAGTCTTGTCTCCATAAGCCTTTGTTTCAATCCTTTTACTTATTTTTAATAATCTAATTATTTTATATATCATATATGCTTGCTTTATACATTCGGTTTTTGAATTTATTTATTTTTAAGCCAACCACTCAATTATAATTGTGAGCATCTCTTTTGCATCAAAAAATAGTTATCTTATTACTTTGTGTAAACTGCAAAAAAATATCCTTGTGGTTTGTAGTTTGTGGCACTAATCATCCCTAGCCGATACTATTGGCAATAATCATCCCTAAGTGGCAAATGTCCGGCAAAAATCATCCTTATTGGGGATCGATTTTGCAAAAAGGTTTAACAAAAGTTTTGCATAAATCTCATCCCTTCTAGGGATGATTTTTGACCCGAAAAGTATCACCACTCTGGATGATTTGTGCCAATTAGTTCGGCTAGGGATGATTATTGTGCCCAACAAACTACAAACATACAGGGATAAAATTTTTTGCAGGTTTAATCTATTACTTTTAATTAACTTTTCTAATATGTTTTGATCTTTATACAAGCAGTTGACTCACTGATATTGCAATATGTTGATTATTTGGTCAATGTTTAAAGAAGACGAAAGCGATGCTTGGTTTTGAAAAGTACATAGCTGAGACTTAAATTAGTCATAGGTTTTAAGAATTAACATAGGTACCAAGACGGTCCTTAGTCTTGCCAGAGCTCATACTTTACTTATGTTCACCAAATTTGAGCCATCGATTGAGCTGAGCTTCTTAAATAATCATAACTTCTACGAGTAATTCAAGATATCGAAGCCCAAAGATTTTTCCATGGTAGTCGTTGTTTTGATCACTCGTTGGTAGTTCAGTCTAAACGAGACATGGTTTGTAAGAATTAGCATAGGTAGCAAGTTGGTTTTTTAAAGACTTATCCGAACTTTAATTTGACTCAAGTTCACCAAATTTGTACTATTGATTGAGCATAAATCGGGCTTCTTAAATCACCATAAATTAAACAAGTAATTCAAGATACTGATGCTCGAAGATTTTTCATCTTTCGTTCTGATAAACTTTTTGGTAGTGCAGTTTAAACGAGACATTATATTGTTTGACTAACATTTCATCAAAGAGACGTCTCTTTAAATACCTAAACTTCATTGCACATGTATTAATTATTTATCACATATTGTTAAGTTGTAGTTTTAACGTTTGTCAAGCCTTTGAGTAGGGCTGAGCATAAAAACTGAAATAACCGAATAAATCAAAAATCAAAACCGAAACCGAATCGAACCGAAAGCAACCGAACCGAACTAAGAACCGAACCGAATTTGCAAAAACTGAACCGAACTACAAATTCGGTTTTCGGGTTGGATATGGGTTTGACAAACCGAAAACCGAATTTATATAAATATATATTTTTTTGTATATTCATGTATAAAACTACCATTAAAATTTTATCATAATATAAAAAAACACTTTTTATGCTAAATATTTAGGTAATTTTTTTTTTAATTTCGGTTTTCGGTTCGGTTCGGGTTTTTGGTTTGACCCCAAAAGAAATTTCGGTTCGGTTTTCAAGTTCTTTCCGGTGCTTTTGGGTAATCTGTTATGACTTTCATCAATTTTTTCTGTTTCATGTTTATTATTATTGTATCCATCTGAAATGACAACTTTTCGTTTGTTTTTGTGTTTTTATCTATATGAACACACTCCAGGTGTTCGAATGAAATGCCCCAGTTAAATTTGTTACTTATTATTCTGCTAATTGTGGTTTTTAGGATTGCTGGTTAATCTCCCTCTATGAAATTAGGATAATCATTTGTAATGCATTAACTTGACACTTTTTTAATTTTGAGTGGCTAGCGATGATAATTAATTTGAAACTTCATGTATTAATGTGCCTTTTTTCGTCAACTTCATTTTGATGTGACGAAAAAGGCACATTAATACTTTAAAGTGACGGAAAAAAAACATATTAATACATTGAGTTGCAAACAAATTTATTCGCTACATCAAAAAAATTATTAGAATATAATTCAGTTTTCCGCATTTTCATATAGCTGCTGCTGTAGGAAATTGACAGAGCAAGAAAGCACAAAATTGGACATGAAGTAAAAACTGATACATACTTATGAAACAGTAGCTAGGCCTTTTATAGGCATTACATAAATTCAACGTTCACAAGATAAGGGTAACATAATAACAAAGTTTCCAATGGTTCTAGCGTCACTTTGAATTATTGACTGCCAAATACATCCTTTTGCCAATCTCGACGATAGTTCTGTTTTCTCGCTCCGGCTATACCTCTCGGTCAGTCTTTAAACTTGCATTCGGTTCGTCCATTACTCTTGCCATCTCGACTTGACAAATACTCTTGCCCTAAAATACATTAGCCACATCTTGGACTTGCAAATACATCTTGCCATCTATTGACTTGACAAATACATCTTGCATCTTCGAATTGACAAATCATCTTGCCAGATACATCGTGCATCTTGACCTGACAAATTCATATTGCTCATCTTGACTTGGGACAAGATACTTCTTGCCATCTCGAAGAACAAGGCTTTTAAAACTTTCTTGAAGAATCCAAGAGCTTCTGTTTTGTTATGTTAGTAAATAACCCTAAAACATTCTTAGACTCTACGTTACCATTCCATTACCTCTCGACTTTGGACTTCTTTATTCTTCTACATAATCGAACTTGTGATTTTAGAGTTTCATCAAACGTTCTTAATTTCTTCTCAATCTCCCGTATATGATTAGAACAGCGCTTCAAGATACAAAAATCTTTTGACATTAACTTGGGGATTTAGTTAAGTCATGAATAAGATTTTATCATCTTCTGTTGTTTTGCCTAGCATATTGTTGCGCGCGTTTCTGTACTCAAACAATTCCATCTTTATGTGCCCCATACTTTTTAGCAATTTTTAGCATTGAATATTGTTTGCTCTGCACGTCCTCTGCTATAATAACCACCTCGTCCTCTACTACGGTTATATGAGAACTTTGCTTGTTTCCCCTGAACTTGAAAAGCATGTTCTTTTTTGACCACATTTCTGTTAATTCTGGCTTCATATGTTTACAACGATCCCATGAGCTCATCAACAGAGTACGTAGAGAGATCTTTTGATTCCTGTATGGCTGCAACAACATGATCAAACTTGCAAGACAAGCTCCTTAGAATCTTTGCTAACAATGCCGAGACTCGTGTTTGTACAGTTTCATTGCTTTTAATGACTGCAGATTCAAAATCTCTTCTGAGAATCTGCAACTTTACTGTAATTACCTTGGCAGAACCTGGGTACTCTGTTTTGAGTGTATCCCATGCCTCTTTCGCTGAATTTGCTGCTACAATTCTTGAGAATATTGTCTCATCCACGGCTTGTTGGATGAAGAACAAGGCCTTTGCGTCTCTCTTCTGATTTTCCTTGTTTGTAGGCTCATTCTGATTGTGTTTGACTTCTGCACTTTCTTTGTCAACCAAATCCCACGATTTGTGATACTAAACAATGTTTTCATTTGATGCTCCAAATTCATAGAATTTCCTTTAAGACTGGTAGTTGTGGTTGTGATACATTTGGACCAGATGATGTTCACTTTGTGGTCATCTTGTTGTTTGGGTATATTTTTGGTGTGATAGGACTTTAAGAGAGTAACAGAAGTTTAGGTTAAGACCTAGCTCTTGATACCACAATGTTGGAAATTGACAGAGCAAGAAAACACAAATTGGAATGAGTAAACTGCATGCTTTATTGAAACAGTAGCTAGGCCTTTTATAGGCGTTACATAACACAGAAAACTCCTAAAAAAGCAACAATATATCTGCTATATTCCGTGATGACTTATTCTACAACAGCTGCTGCTAGCACTCAACGTTCACAAGATAAGAGTAACAAATAACAAAGTCTTCCCATGATTCTAGCACTCAACTTTGAATTATTGACTTGCCTTATTCCGTGATGACTTATTCTACAACAGCTGTTGCTGTTTCTAACATTTCATTTCTCGTTTTGAACGTCTAGTTGGTCATGGAAGGAGTAGATCGACTGAATGAGTTAAAGGATGAAATGTTGTTGTTGTTATTTAATGAACACACGCCAGGTGTTGGATGAAAAGCTCCAATAGGTTGGTCATGGGGTGTTTGTTTAAAACTGATTACTACTGTATGCTTATGGATTTCTCAAATAACTAGCTTATTCAATTCGTATGCATTAAAACAGAATACGCGGCCAAACAGGTTTAACAAACACCCCCTAATAATATTACCAACATCTAGGCACAACCTTAGAGCCCATGTATTTGATTTACCTATCGCGTCCGTAGTGGTTCGTTTTTTTTACAAAAGATGAGATTAGAGTCATGACTTTTATCCTCTTCTTATATTAGAATATAATTCAGTTTTTCCGTTTTGACCGCCCATCTTGATATATTTGTAATTTTGAGCAGAACGTCTAGTTGGTCACATAACTATGGAAGGAGTAGATCGATTGATTGAGTTAAAGGATGAAATGTTAGTCAATAATATAATGTTTCGTTTGGACTGCACTACCAAAGAGGTGATCCAAACAACAACTACTATCTCAAAACGATGGGAAAACCTCTGGACATCACTTCCTCATCTCATTTTCTCAAATGATGATGACTTTAAAGAGATAGTAGTTAGAAACTAATCTTCATGATTACATTTCTTTTATTGACGACACCCTAAATAAGTGTCCTACAAAACTCAACCTCAATAAATTCAAGCTTGATATCCATTACAATAGTCTAGTTAATTCTGAGTTTAAATCACGAGCAAATAGTTGGATCCTTTATGCTATTCGCCGTAATGTTGAAGAGGTTGATTTATGGTTATTTGATGTGGGAATAGGCCAAGACTTTACCTTTGAAGATGAGCTGTTTTTCAACACTTCTTGTATCACTCGTATGTCACTCCTTTTATCAGTTTAATCCTCCTAATGGTGCGATTAGTTGGGAAAGACTTGACTCTTTGTGTTTGTCTTGTGTGATTCTGGACGATAATATGATTGGAAAGATAATATCCGGAAGTCCTTGCTTGGAATCTTTGGAGTTGGGAGATTGCCATGGTTTTAGGCGGATTGATGTTACTTCAAAGAGTGTTAAGAAGCTAGTGTTGTTTGAATACTACTGTGGTGTTGAATCTGAGGAGGATATTATAGATTGTATCAAAATCAACGCTCCTTACATATCGTCACTAACTATAAAAGGTGAGTTGTTTTTGCGGGAGCTTGTGTTGCTTAATGTGTCATCTTTAGTGGAAGTCGACTTAAAATATTCGATCAGTTATAAAGAGTTTGTGATATTCGCTGAAGAAATATTTAGAGGACTCTTAAAAAGCCTTGGCCATGTCGAAAATATTACATTTGGGGATCACTGTTCGGAGGTAATATTACTTATGAATTTCTATTTTTCATACACTCCGGTTTGATGTTTGTGTGTAAAATTATACACGTTGCACTGCTCTAATATTGATCATTTTTGCATTGATAGCTTCTATCTCGTTTGAAAGCTGGTACTGATATGTCCGATGATGATGGAGATGATAATGGAGATTGAGAGGAACAAATTGCTTCAAGTGATTAAGTGTTAGTTGATTCTTTAAAACAGGTTGCTCTTTTGTTATTGACACTCCATCGAGCATCTCCAATAGCCGAAATAGAACCCTGCTTTTTTGGTATTTTTCAAACTTTTGTTAACCGGCTAATCTTGTAGTTTGTGAAATGAGTCGATGACAAAATGAAATGTAGTAATTGATTTTGACAGTAATAGATCATTGAAATAAAATCAGGTAAGCGTGCCTTATTATATTGCGCCTTATTACAAGTAGCTTGAAAGGGCTTACTCTGCCCCACCTCTGTGCTCTTGAGAAAAGGAATTACAATGTAGCATCTCAGCATTATGTGTGCTATAACAAATCATCTGTATGGTTATGCTTATCAATCATTTGTTGTAATTGCAAGACTCTTACAAGAAAACAAATATCATGGTTTTGGCGACATTCAGAACAATATCCAATATGAATATCAGATAGGTATACGTGTATCCCGTATGCATAGCTGGTATCTCACTGTAAGGAAAAGGCAAAGAGGTTCGTATTTCATGGACTTCGTTTGCTTAGTTATTTCTAGCCATTGGTGTTCTGTTATTTGTAGTAGGAGTTGGTTTTGCAACGAGAGGGTTAATCCCTCTCGTTGCGTGCGGGCTTCTTAATGTGCCATTTGCAGTAGCGCTTCAAAAATTTCAGTTACAATGTATGAGCGCCCAAAACATTGAGATGAAGTTCCACTTCAGAGTATCCTAAACAATATGAGTTATTACAAGTTACAGTCATGGTAATGAGAAGTTTTAAGGAACTTATCGAGTCTTCTCAGATTCTCAGTTGCTTATGTCAGTCAAGCTACAAAGTATTTTCAGGTGAATCAGCTATTCACTTTTCCAGCGTTTACTTTAAAGTGGCAAAAACTGAGCGGGTCGTCGGGTGTTGGCTATCGTTCAAAGCGGGTATCTTAATGGTATAATTTATAACGTGTCCCATTTTTTGTCCGAATTGATGCACGAGCTTTTATTTTCACAAACACATCCTTAGAGTGGTTGGTTTTGAGAGCTGAAGCACTTCAATAGCTGACACCATTACCGCCTGTTTTTGGGTAAAGGCTTTTAACCCGATAAAGATGTGCATCTTTCTGTTTCCTGTTAATAGTTTTGAGACAATAAGTTTCAATGCTCTCCCAAGTTCTAAGTATGTTCGATTTTCATGTTTCAGTTGTGTCCTTACATTTTTCAACAGACAAAAGACTTGGTATTTTATGGTGCTATTTAGACGTTAATTTTTTCAACCCTACTGTCACTTTAAACCCCCACCGGCCACCATCATGTTGGTAAGCATCACACACCTTCCCTTAGATACATCTGGCTCTCTAGAAAAACATGTATAAAAATAAGTAATGGGTCGACTAGTTTTCGTACTATCAAGATAGTCATAAGCAGTACTGTAGTTATATTACTTACTTGGCAGTTGCAGCTGATAGGATGTATTTATGTCAGAATGATTATAATCATAACCTACATTACGAGGTCTGGTTGATCTCGTTACATATTTATGTGCATTGCAACCAAATTTGTAAAAATGTAAGCCTAGTGATTTATAGTAATGGGATGTGCCACAATGTAACATAGTTGCAATAAAGATACTCGAGTCGTGGCTGGGCTGGATTGATTTAACATGATACGACATTCTAACAGCCTATATACGAAAACAACGACAACAACGCAACCCAATCCAGCCTAGGTTTCTAACAGCCTATATGATATTGTTATATTCTCAAGTTTTTTAGTCGTCTTATCTCTACAAACTCATGTGTCTGACACTCTGACAGTTGGTATTCATACCAAGTCGTTATAACTACTGCATGCTTTAAACTAAATTTTATGGTTCCATAAAAACTTGGATAGTATACGTTGTGGCTATCTACTTATGAAAGTCCACAGCCAAGTCGACTTAGAGGGGAATCCATGCTAACTAAATTAAACGTTTATAAGATGCAAAAAACAGGTCTTTTAGTGAAAGGTAGGAAACGGGTCAAAAAGGGCAGGTTTGGTTAGTTTGAAAAACTACTTTATTTACTTAGATAAGTTGGAGAAATATATGGTTTGAAGAAGAGGATTTGGGCGACTCTCAATAGGTTTGACCGCCCACTACAACAATATATGGGTTTAGGGTTCGGACATTTTCGGGACCTAAGTTTTAAAGGGATTTTGTCGACCCAAAGAGTATTAGGGTTGACAATTTCGAACCGCTAACATTGTTCCGACCCAATACCAATGACCCAATGTTCTTTGGGGTCGACTATTTCCTTTGCATTTTGATTGTCGACAGTGGGGCCACAACATTTACCACCCAAAATATGTTGAATAATTTTAAGGGGGGGGGTGTGGGGGGGGTGTCGACAATTGCCTTTGGACTCTTGGGTGTGTTGACATTGTCGACCAAACTTTTTTTTATGTTATTAAATAAAAGACGTTTTTAAAATATAAAATAAATTAATATTTAATAAGTTAGGGTCGACAATGCCTTTTAGACTTTGGGTCGACATTGTCGACCCTAAACTTTATTTATTTATTAAAAACGTTTTAATATTGAAAACAAATTAATTATTAATAAGTTAGGGTCGACATTACCCTTTATTTTTTGGGTCCTAAGTGTGTGTTATATTTGTTTATTAAAATGGATAGTTGGTGTTCCACGTGAGGTTTTCACCCAGGTTTGGGTGTCGACCCCTAGTAGTGATATTAGGGTCGACAATGTTCGACCCTAAAAGTGTGGCTGGGCAAAAAAAAAAAACAATAAAAGGTGGACTCCACCATGCCTAGTTTTCCAGATTTTTTAATGGAGATTTGTTCCGAAAAAAAATTCATTACATTTCAAAACTCCAGATTCGGCAATAAACAATAACCACATTCACAAAAACATTACAATACGATACAATATACAAATCACAACAACGTTACAGTTAGCCGCACAAATCCACAATACCATAAATTACCATTAAACAAATCCACCAATACGATTAACAAGTCTAAAAGTTATTACAATGTGTCAAGTCTAAAGAGTTATTACAAATTAACCTTAGATCAGTGACATAAAAAACGCCTACTCTCCTCTCTTTTCCGAATAGTCATCACCCGATTTTTTGCTCGCCCTCTCCTCTTCTCCTCTCCTCAATGATGAGCACTTCGTTATTTTTTTCACGAGCCAACTATTGTGCCAACTTGGTCGCAGTCTCGCGATTGTTCATATGAGGGATTCGTCACATTATAGAAGGGATTATAGTGGGGACGTTTTGGGCTTGAGTATTAGAAGTAGTGGCGAGGTTGGGAGTTGAGAAGGTGTTGGCTAACTGGTTGTTGAATATTTTTTGGTGTTACGGGCAAGGGAGGAAATGGGCGGGGGTAGGGAGGTTGGAGTAGTTGGAGTTGTTGATTATAAGGAAAGGGAGGTTAGAGTAAATGAGCCCAATTAGGGGTTTGAGTTGGGGCATTAGAAGGACCGGGTGGGGATGGGGGTTCAAGACTAAAAGCTTAAGGAGGGGGTAAATGGGCATTAGCACTATTTGGTGAGTGGTAGTGCATTAAAAACTGATCCTGTAGTGGCTCCATAAGTCATCGACCTCAGTTTTTTGGTAAGCCACATTAGCCCGTTTGGTCGCAGTTGATGAGCCTTTAACGAAGCCAAAAAGCCCGTTGCTGTCCCTCCATTAGGCTTGCTTCCTGTACAGTGACTCTTGCTCTTGCTCGTGTTGCCTCAATATCTGATTCTTATGATCCGATTCTTACATTCCATATGCACGATGTGTTTGCGCCTGCGAGATGTTGAGCCACCACCGGTAGGTAACTTTCCCTCCCCCACTCCTTTCCTTGCCCGACTATTCTGGCGGTTGTCACTCGGAACGACTTCAATCCATGATTTCATTGATTCGGTCTTTAACGGGATGAGACCTGGCTATAATCTTTATTCTTGCATGGCCTTCATATTCCACTGTGATAGAAAAAGAAAAGAAAGAAAAAAAAAAGGTTAAAAACGCAAATAATTTAAGTTATTAAAGATCTGTAATGAGTTAAATTACTTACGAATATCTGGCTTGTTTTGTCTCGTCTGTTTTAAAGTTCGCCAGTCTTTCATACTTTGAGTTTGCCCCTCCCCTTCCTCCACGTCTCAATGAGGTCCTCGTAATGCCCTTTCTCGACTTTCTATACAATATCAAATAAATTAATAACGAGCTATAAATAAACAATATAAACACCTTTAAAATATCACAAAAATTATAAAGAGTCTTACATATTCATTCCTCCCTTGCGCGAATGATTTTTTCCCTTGATGGGTTAATATCGTGTTCTTTGCTCGGTTAGCAGCATTCTGCAAGCTTCTCGACACCCGATTCGGATGTGACAACCAGTCAAACAACTCATTCCTCTCATCTTGGGTTATGTCTCCCCACACTCTCGGCGACGGCGGATGATTCTTTGCCTCGTCGGGCGAATCATGTTTTGTATAATGATCAGCCTTGATTCTGTTTTTATTTTTGCGCCAAAGTAGCCTCAGTTTAAGTTCCAGCCCAAGCCTTACCCTTTCCCCCACCGTATATACATTACTGCCAACCACCACTTTGTCCTGGTTATTGTACCATTCCGCGAGGTTGAAATAGCTCTACATATAAACATATGCATTTAAATAAACAAACAATTTAAACATAACACGCATATCTAAACGTCGATAACAATAAGATAGAAGTAAAATAAACAATTAATACCTCAAGTGTAGGGTAAATATGGGCTTTAAACGCCTCTGGAATTTCTTCCCACTCGCAAGCAAGGGGAAGTGGCCGGACTGTTTCCCCCATAAGACTATTCAACATGCTTGCAAAATTTCCTAGAGGATGGAAGGTACCAAGATCGGCGTAATCAAAGCCAAGCTGCAAAGGTTGTTTGTTATTTTCTCTAAACGCCTTCCTTAAGGACGCATTTCCCGTCTCAAGACGCAGCATCGAACCTACAAAGATAAGTTATTGAGTCATGAAAATTCAAGTAAAAGAAATTAAAAAGAATCAGTGTTATAAAATAAAAATAAAAAAAATCACAATTTCTTACTTTGGCACTGGGCCGGTTGGGCCGTCTGGGTGGACTACCACCAGCATCACCACCGTGTGATCTAGGAGCTACACACGCCATCTGTAAAATAACAAGTACAAGAACACACAATTTCGTGGACCAATTAATGCTAATATACAAATTCATATAAATATACACATTTTAACATATAAAAACAATTCCACTCAAATAAAAATTACACATTTAAACATATAAAAACAATTCCATTCAAATACAAAATTACACATTTAAACATATAAAAACAATTCCATTCAAAGAAAAATTACACATTTAAGCATATAATAATTGTTTCATTCAAACTACAACTTAAGCCAAAAAAAAATTTTTATTTTATTTAAGGTTTCATTGGTCAGAAGTCAACTGCTAGATATAAACTTCTTCAACAATAGTACTGAGGGTTCACTTCAATCATCATCAGACACTAACAACATCATCATCATCAAGGACAATGTTGCAAACCGACATCATCTTCATTATAAATAAAATCCCATTGTCTTCATTAGCATTAGCAATGTCAACATTAACTGGTGTGGCGTCCACTTTTGTCGATTGAGCCATTTATACTCAAATCCGAATGCTCCCAAATAAGTCAAACCAACAGACAGTGTAACCTTGTGAAGAACGCTCCAAATGTAAACCATTCTTGATCTGACATCTGTCGACATCTCGATGATAAACAGAGATCGACACGACCTTCCAACCACGAGTTGTCTAGCAAGGTCTTGAAGGTAGAATACTTGTGTTACTTGTGTCGCAAGAATGTATTGGTTATTTCTGTGAAATTCCCTATCAGTCAAAATATGATGTATGCCCTGGTCAATGTAAGAACGTCTGTTGCGTGTCGTATGGTTCTTAGGGGGTTAATGGTGTCAAACCATTTTACATTAAACAAGACAACCTTACGGTGGCCGATAATATTGATGTGAGCAAATCCAGAATTTCTTCGAGTTGACCATAATACATCCTCCAACAAGCCCGAGTGTGAAACTCTCGCTGCAATGAGTGGTATGAAGTATATCGCTTCATGTAACCACAAACATCACACACCGTTAACTATGCAAGCGGGGTAATGTACATCACAAATATGTTCCACATGCCAAAGAAATAACTCTTCACTACAAGCCGTATTTGTCACTTTTTTTTCATGAATCTACGAAAGAAGATACAAACAGATTTAGATGATCAAATAACACCAAGGTAATATATCAATGTATTTACCTTGTAATTAAACCCCGCGGGAAAACTCGTTTCCCCACGTTTATCCGCGATTCTCTACAAAAAATTCATGAATTAAGGATAAGTCCATATCGAGAAAGAAAGATTTTTCTTCTAAATAAAAAAAGGAATAAACATACTCTCTGTAAGCAAGATGTTCTACGCGACTTCAAGGACTGTGTTTAAGTACAACCATACAACTGAACTTGCCTGCCTAACATCTGGAAGTCAGCCGAGTTTCAGTTCATTCTACCCGGTCAGGTTATGCATACGGACCGGAACACCGTGGAATTTATCTATGTTCTTCTTCAGGCAAACCGTCCACATTTCTGCCAGAACGATTAAAATCTGTCTCAAACATCATCCTTAAAGAGAACGCGAACAAAAAGTTAATGCTGTCTATTCTGCAACATAAACCCTCCGCAATAGAACCAATGTCAGGCGCTTTTGCTTTTTCAGACATAATTCTTTAGCTTCTTCATGTATCATTCAAATGGAAACATCCACCAGTAGGCGAAGAAATGCCACCAGAAATAGCCTCATCGGGTAAATGTATAGCCACATAATCATTATGTCCCAAAAAAGCAGGAGGAAAGATTTTCTCATAACTCACTCAAGGATAAGATCGATTGTTTTTTAGCTTATTGCCATGTCCTTGCAAAGCATCAAAGTCCGAGACACAAAGCTGCTAAAGGAATATGCAACAGCTCGATTAATAGGAGCTGCAATTTTATTTGGGCAAGTATTGTTGTCCCCATAAGAAGTAACCGATCATCATTATATACAGTTCATGAAGATGTTCATTCCCGTTTAAATTGTATCGCCACTTTTTGCTTGAAATTGGATCCACACCCCATCTCAGGTAGTCTAACTCCTTTGATTGAGAATTACAAAAACGTTTTTTTGTTTTTCTGCGTGAAAAAGCACTATGGATAAGGCTTCTCGAACTTCCCATTTGTTTTTTAACTAACCACAACTCCTTTCAAAAATCTCAAAGGTTTTGCAAGAGCTTGCACTTGCCTTTACCGTGTCTTTGGATATGTCATTCGTAACAGGGAATTCAGAAAAGCCTCAAGCGCGTTCTTTTCGATGGTGCATGAACAACGAGATTGGTTTTTTTATAGTAGAAGAAGGGCCAATACTCAAGATCCAAAAGATACAATGCTACCTACCAATTCAATTCAATATTTCGATTAGTTTAGGGTTCTGTTTTAGTAATATCTGGATTTTCCTTTCCCCCTGAAACGTTTAAAAGACTTTTTCTAATTTTGTAACTGGATATCCAATCGGTGTAAACTATCTCTAGGTTTAGGCTTCGGTTTTCCATAAAACCATAAGAATTCCTAAGATTTACCATCCTTAGTGGATGATTAGTGCGTAAAAATCTTCTATTACCAAACATAAGCATTTTGCGCTCTTTCCTTGACAACCAATCGATGGAGTGTCCTTGTTACAAGTGGGGACATGCATAGTCAGCCTATGGCACACTCCACCCGACAAACTACAACGTAGCTGGAAAATCATTGATGGTCCATAAAACCGTCGCTTTTCATATTGGAAATGAGGCCCGTAGCAGCGTCTTTTCCGTCCAGACTCCTGTTCGCATAAATTCTTGGAGATCTTTTAAATCAAAGGCTCAAGTAAACATCAATGTCCTTTGCAGGTGATTTCGGGCCGGGAATTAACATTGATGCAAACATTAAAGAAGTTTCTTTCAAACACATCCAGCGTTGGGTGTGTTGTATGTTTTCAATATGCGCAGCGCACATGCGCTGTAAGTATTTGACTCTCTATCATAGCCAAAAGGATTAAACCAGGGACGGGAGGCCAGAGGGGGGGGCTGAGGGGCTCCGGTCCCCTAACCAGCCAACTATCACATCTTTGTAAGCTTGGAATAAAAGTGGTGTATTATTTGGAATAAGAAAAAAAGACATATGAAATCATAAATGAAAATGGAAGATTGTGGAAACACGAAAAGTGTCGGTCACGTTCCAAAAGTATAACAAGTCTTAGCCTCGTAGTTATTAGTAAGGATTAGATTAGTATTCTAGTCCCGTCCAAGGCCCATGGGTGGGCCCAACTCCACCCATGGGCCGGCATGTAAGTAATTTTATACACCCTCATCCTAGTCTTGGAGAGGTTGGTGTGTTCCATTTGTTTTTCAAACATCCATAGATACTTACTTATACTCCATTCCATCCTAGTTTTCTCTAACAATCGCATCCCTACCACATCTCACTTATTGTTCTTGGTTATTCATTAGATTACTAGTATTCTAACAATTGGTATCAAGAGCCATGGATTGTGTGTTTAGATTTTGTGTTAGATTTTTCAAAACCTTTACAAAGATCAATTTAGAGATAAAAATATTTGGCGTTAAAAACCGTAAAAAGTATTTCATTTTAGTTGTTCCAATAGGGTAGTAATACTAGTTGTGACAAGAATCTGTTTTCATTTTTATTGTTCCTATAGGGTTAGTAATACTAGTTGTACAAGATTTTTTGCTAAAAACCATTAAAAATCGTGTCTTTTTGAGTTTTGAAAATTTGGGTTTCGTACTAATTAGGACCGAACTAGGGAATCGAACAAGGGGATCGAACTAGTCAATCGAACAAGATAATCGAACTAGATCACCGAACGAGAGGACCGAACGAGCTATTGCATAGGTTGAACCGAACGAGCTTCTTCAGTCTCAATCGAACGAGTAGCTTCTAGTTTGAATCGAACGAGCGCTTTCTAGTTAAGATCGAACTAACGGATCGAACTAGCAGATCGAACTAACGGATCGAACTAGCGGATCGAACTAACGGATCGAACTAGCGGATCGAACGAAAGGACCGAACTAGGGATCGAACTAGTGGGATCGAACTAGGAGGACCGAACCAGTGAAAAACAAATTTCGTTTAAACTTAACAAACTCAATTTTAAATTATACGGTTATTTCTTTGACTTGTAAAATCCCGTGAAACAAACACTTGTCTTCCCGGTTTTGTCAAGAATCGTAAAATCCCGTGTAGTTTTAATTCAAGACTCAACAATCACGTAACCAAACACAATTTCTTTCTACCACCGATCGATCAAATTGTAATCTTTTGATATCACAATGACGTCTCTTGCTGATAAATCACTTCTCTCTGGAGGAGACAACAAACCACCGATGCTTGAAAAACACTTGTATGATTCATGGAAAAGCAGAATGGAGCTTTATATGATGAATAGACCACATGGAAGAATGATACTTGCATCTGTTGAAAAAGGACCACTTGTTTGGCCTTCAATCACTGAGGACGGAGTAACAAGGCTAAAGGAATATGTTGAGCTAACTCCAGCTGAAGCCATTCAAGCAGATTGCGATATCAAAGCTATAAACATCATTCTCCAAGGCCTACCAACTGAAATCTATGCTCTTGTGAGTCAACATCGTGTGGCAAAGGATCTTTGGGAGAAGATTAAACTGCTGATGCAAGGAACATCATTAACCAAACAAGAACGTGAGTGCAAGCTGTATGATGAATTTGATAAGTTCACTTACAAGAAAGGAGAGACGTTACATGAAAGGAGAGACGTTACAAGATGCCATTGGAGCAGTTTCAAGTTAACACCAAGTTCTTAAACACTCTTCCTGATGAATGGAGCAAATTTGTTAGACTGATGTTAAATTGGTCAAAGACTTGCACACTACAAATTTTGATCAGCTTCATGTTTACCTGCAACAACATGAAAGACATG
>BQNB010041494.1:6583-46728 GCA_026074375.1 Tanacetum coccineum
GGTAACGATTCTTCACCGTCAGCTTGTTCAGTTCTCGATAGTAGATGCACATTCGAAATGATCCATCCTTCTTCTTGACAAACAAGACTAGAGCTCCACCAGGTACGGGATTGATCTAAAATTTCAACTTGTCGAGTCGTAGGAATACCCTGCAAGTCCTCTGGAAATACTTTAGGAAAATCTCGAATTATCGGTACATCTTCAAGTCGTTTCTCATTCGACATGTCCTTAGTCTCCCTTGTAGTAACACGTGCCAAAACGACCTGACATCCTTTTATCATGTACTTCTGTGTTTTAGTGCACGAGATGGTGTTCAGTCGAGACTCGTTTGCGCGGTTGCTTCGCTACTACGAATAATCAACGTTTCGTTTCTGAATGGAACACGAACGATCTTTCCGTCACAAACAATGACGGTCTGGTATCTCGCCAACTAATCCATACTAATTATGACGTCGAAACTGCCAAATTCTACTGCATTAAGTCGATGTTGAATAGGTGATTTAGTAAATTCTCTAATGGCGAGCAAATTCAATAGCGAATTGTCCTAGGGCGACTAGTGATGTGTCTCAGCTTCTCGGCTTAAGATTTGGTATAAGATGATGCCAACTTTATGGTAAGACGGAGTAAAGGTCTGCTTAGTTAATATGGTTACTAATTCGATTTCCAAAAGTAAACGCGTTCTATGAATACGCACACAAAACATGATATAAGTAGAAAATTGTTTCCTTAACAAGAGGTTTTTAGAGTGACTACTCTCAGCACGGCATGGTACCTTCCTGAATTATACATAGTTGATCAGGCCATGTATAATTGAGGACTAACGATGCATTGCTCATTTTCGTCAAAATAGCGTTATAATTTCATGATATTCGTGAGAGTAATTTGTAAGAGTAAATAAGAAACCTAAGTTAATATTGACGAAATTCTCCTAATACGATAATTTGATAGATAATTTGAAATCGTTCGTACAACTGAAATTTAAGGGAAATACAACGAGAACTCCTAAGGAGATAAAGTCTAAGATAGTTTCAACTTAGGATTTATTAGGAAAGCGAGACAACTTTCTCTTTTAAGCTTTGGTTCTTTCGCTCTGGGCAATCCCTCCTGTAGTGCCCTTGATTCCCACATTCATAGCAATTAACCTTCTGACTTGTCCCCGTGCCTCTTTGGTTGTTAGTAGTATTGTCATTTGTAGGTCTCCTACAGTTACGGACCAGATGGCCCACTATGTTGCACCTGTGGCATTTGGGAGCACATGGACCATCATGATGATAGTTGCATTTAGGACACAACGGCTTGGACCCGCCGTAATATTTCTTCTCCCCGTGCCCTGCAGCGTAATCTTTGCCAGTATTTTGCCTCTTGTTCGGCTGTTGTTGGTTCTGATTGTTCTTGGAAGTGTTATTCAACTTCCTCTTGTTCTCAGCCTGGCGTTCGGAAAGAGTGCTGATCTTTTTGTTCACATATTTCTGAAACTTCACTATTGGACACTTACTCTTGAAGTGTCTCAGACTTCCACACTCATAACAGGTGTGAGTTCGTTGATTCCTAGCAGCAGTAGGATTCCTACACTCCCGGGTTATGTGGCCAACCTTCTTGCAATTCCCGCCCTTTACAGTACATTGCCCATTGTGGTTACCTTCCCACTTTCTCTTGTTGTTAGCATTATCTGCTACCTTGCATTCTTGTTGTTCGGTCTGGCTTATTGACTTACGGGCCATGTTGGTTTTCGTCTCATAAATGGCAATAGCATCGATAGCATTAGCCACTCGCTGGGCTACAACCCGCTCAATTTCCTCAACACTCATCCCTTGATCAACAGTTGTCATTGTTTCCTGAAAGTCACAGGGAACAAAATGTATATGAAATTTTATTCAAGGGAAAATCATGACACTCCGTGATCCCAACCAGTAGGTAAGGTGAGACCACGTTATGCATAGATATAAGATAACCGCAACCATGGCATAAATAAATCCCTATCATACAGTAGCATGATCACAACCAACAACGTAAGTTAATACTTAATACATCGTTTTACATGAGTAAAAAAGTACAAGCTTTTTATTAACACTACCAACCGAGTATTACTCAAGTTTAGTGGAATACAAAATAAGCTACACTGACAAATCTATTTGTCTATGGCCAAGGTGCCTCTCAAGATTCTAGATGCTAGACTCTTATGTTATCTTCAACATTCTCTGGTGGTAGTAATGATGAAGGTAGTGTAGCAGCAAACTCAGTAATGCTGCTTTAGCAGATGGTGATCGTGGAGTATGGTGTTAAATAAACATCTGTACTATACGGGATTTAGTCTCAAAAAACAAGATGATATGGTGTGGAGAGGTGGGTGGTGAAGAAGCAGACTCCTCAGTCTCAAATGCCTCTGTATTCTCAGCTTGAGGGGATAGGATCATTTGTAGGTACAATAGGAGGGTCGACTGGAGCTAGATGCTCCTCCTCCTCCTCGTCCTTCTCAACATCATCATCATCGCTGTCATCATTAGATGACTCATTATCATAATTGTCTCATCCGTTAGCAGGATGGTCAGCAGGATCCTCCTCTCTTCCGAATCGGAGTTAGCAATGTAGCCTGGTGATAGGGCTGTAGGTGAGGCATCAACAGATAGAGGCTGATCCTTCATTGGCCCCTCTATCTCCTCATCAGAAGCTCACTGGAATCTCCATGGCTCGGAATTTATATGAACAGACGTGTAGGTAACCGTCGATAATGAAAACATAACTGCTTGCAACGAGCAAGACTTAACTTATATAAATATATTATATAAGGTTGGTATGGTAAATACGAGTATGCACTTATGGCATAAATGAATGATGGTAAGGTATCATATTCGATAGCTTAATGTTTAGGTAGCGCTTAGGACCTACGAGCTTATCGTACTAACCTGCTTATAGAAATATCCCTTAATTATATAAATACCCTTAAATAAATAATTGTAGAGTTGTGCGAAAAAATGCAAACTCATCTTTGTATATATATAATATACCCTCATAGTAACATACGTACTATAATATGAACACGTATATCAATTATGAATGCATCTAGTCCCACTAATGCAATCAACTAGTGTGTCATGTAAGCATCTAATTAAACTAACTAATGCAAACAACAGTGTAGTGTCCAAAAAAACCCTCTTTATGAATGCAATGTTTGAAAATGGTTATAGTCCAGCAAAAACATTTTGACCTGGTTCTCTATAACCTTGGCTCTTGATACCAATCTGTAACACCCCCAAATTGGGTCGCAGCGGAATAAGGGTCCGGGGTGTGTTACTTCAAGATCAATAGCACAAGATATATAAGAACGACACAAAAAGTCGTTTAAAATGATACATTGGATTTAATTGAAAGACTTAATACAAAAGCATATAGCTTTACTTGTTGTTGTTAAAATATACAAAAGTTGACAATACATTTCCCAAATTATGATGCACCTAAATCTTAAGCGTGCAATCATAAAAATAAACCAATGCATCCCTGGCATCCCATGCCTATTGATCTCCTGAAAACATTGCTTAAAAACGTCAACAATAATGTTGGTGAATTCATAGGTTTGATAAATCAAAATATGTAGGACCGCAAGTCTTTTCCCGTGATAATGCAACACATGCAGATCTCACAAAACTAGATTACATTTACACTAAGCTCATGACACTGAAGCTCGACGATCTTTCTTGCAATTAAACTATATATTGCAATTTCTGCCCGATTAGATGTTCAACCCGAAAACATCCTAAATTCGACATGCTATAACGTTCGTTCTCGGTGATAGCTAGTCACCCGAACGGGGAGGTCGTTTCCCGAATAGATCTATTAAATAGCATTCGCGCTCACATAATGTAATTCCCAACCTAACAACAATGCAATGACAGTTCATGATAGTGCTTAACTGGTTATCGCTAACTTAGCAACAGTAAATCAATACTTGCGTCACCAATTTGGTAAACAAAGCATGATCCACCCCATAATTATAAATCATTGAAATCGTAAAAATGTGGGGCTATGAACTCACCTTGAGTTCAGATAATCCAAATATCGCAGATAAAGCGTCACGTAAAATTCACAATAGAAAAATGCGTCACGAAGGAATCCGAAGGCAACCTAATCCAATATAGGTCGTATAAGTACTAAACACTTTGATTAATATATAGCTCATCATACTATCGTTCGGGCTATCATAATTAAGAGGTCGTGTAGTGAACGTATGAGGAGCTAGGACACTTTAAATCGTAAATCCAGCAACTCGTCGATACGCCACCCCGAAGAGGCCTCATCATTATGAAACTCCCTAGTAATATAGTACTTTGATAACTAATACAACGTATGATTCTATATAGCTACATCACCGTCTACTCGTTTTAGTGAAAACATAATTATAACGAAAAATGTTTATAAGTATACTTTGGTAAAAATGGCGTAACTTTCTCGTTTCTAATCCGTTTCGCGCGTTTCTTACGTCCACGCCTTCGTATTAAGTCGAGTTATCAAAATATAACATTTTTAAAATTTTAGTTTTTCTGATGAATAGTGCTTTTTACTGTTCATAACAGACTTATACTTATTTTTATAGTTTTTGTTATCGTAAACTCGTAAACGTCGTATTTTATTCGTTATAGCTCCGTTTTTAATGATTCTTTCGAGGACGTTCTCGTTTTTGAAAGTTCTATAATTTTATGAGGTTTACAAAAATATAACTTTCTGTCATGAATAGTAACTTTTATAAAAATAGTTTTATAAAAGTTTTAATTGTCGTAAACTCGCGAAATTCATAACTCATTCGTTATTAATTGAAAATTTACGATTCTTATCATTTAGGAATCCTAAAAATATGTATTATTTATTAAAAATATCAAACTAGCTGTTTGATATAAGTTTTATAAAAGTCATTTTATAAACTCCGTTTAATTAACGTATAACTCGTTTTTAACGTAACTTTTTCGTTATTAATCCGTTTAACAAGTTTCTTACCTTTTCGGAATCGTCGTGATTTGTATTATCTTATAAAAACATAAAATCCCCTGTTTGGAATTCGAAAACCTACTGTCCCAAAATGATCTTTTATATAATTTATTTATATAATATGTTTTATATACTTTTCAACCTCACAATTTACCACAAGTCTTTTATAATTATATATATCATATGTTATACATATAATAATGTCCATAAGTTCATATTTGTCCAAGATCATCAAGATCACAAGTTGTTAACTTTACATGAAATCATAAACTTTCTAAATTAACTTTTAATTACAAGTTTTTATATGAACTTTTTATGCTTAAACCGAGATTGTACAAGACTTATATATCCTTTATTTCATGATATTACCATCATCATAACATGTGAGAAAGTGCATAAAATTTATATGGTGTTTATAGGGGAAATGGTTTTAAGAGACCGTGCATGCAATAGACCACAAGGGAGGAGTTTTTGTTTGATTTTATCTAAGTCTTCATGTATAATCCTATCCTATAATTTATGCATATATAGTAGATCCTTGTTCAAAAAGATGAATAGTGGTCCAAGACAACTTCATGGTCTTAAGGAAGACTATCTTGGTCAAGGAAACAAGGTATGGTGTGATTTAATGCATAAGATGTACATTTGACCAAAGTTGGAAAATTTTCTTATATCTTGTATCATTTGCCAAGAATTCGGCATATAAGAGATGTACATGATATATTTGAGTAAACTTTATGTATTGGGTATAAATGTGGGTATTTGTTGAAGCGTAGAATTATTTTTGTGGTTCCGAGTATGCCTAAACGTATTTTATTGCGAACCGTAAATGTTTTACGCATCCAATAAAATAAAATATAAAAAGTTTATTATTATTTTCGTAAAATAATATATTGCTTGCTTGATGAAAGCTTTAATTCGTTTGGTGTCCGTTTACGTTAATTATTGATTTTTAGCTTACGCGATTTAACTTAACTATAAAAATTTAAAAGCGAACGCGGTAACGTAAGGAAAAAAAATAATGAGTTTAAAAGCGTCGAACACTGATAAAATAAAATAAAAACGGATTGTTTTACAGTCCTTCCCGTAAAATGACCTTGTCCCTCAAGGCTCAAATTGCGACACTTGACGAAAGTACGGTTTCAGAGTAAAAAGATGGTTCGGATATATCTTTCAGAGATAATTGTGATTAAGAGGTGTAATAATTTTTTTTTTATTATTAATATTTATGTATTTTTTTTTTTTTTTAATATGTGAACAGTGCCCCAACGGTCGGTGAACAGTAACCGAACAGTAACCCCCAACGGTTACTTTCCCCCTTTTTATACAAAATTTTCTCCTCCATTTCTTCATACAACACTTAATCTTTCACTTACATTTTCTCTTATCCAATCCTCAAAAATGTTGCACATCATCACATCTTGGCGATGGCGACGGCGATAGCACTTGGCATTTATCTCCTACTTCCCATACGAAGAAGGATTTCAGTATTGGCCTTCATTCAAGCAATTCTCCGTGCCGTCATTTATCCTTGCTATTGGGCCCCGTGGATTCTATGCTTGAAGGACTAGAACTATGTTAGGGGAGGGTTGTAAGAAAACTTGTATTTCCGTATGTTCCCCCCCCTTTTTTTAAATGTAAATCTTAATTCAAGAGATAGATAAATGAAGTTGTTGGCAATAAATCTTTTCGTATAGTTATTTATGCTTTCGATAATTTCGATACCACCTTAGTATTATCGCTTTTGCATTTCCCATCTAAATTGATTAACTTGGGGTGTTTCAAGGATTTTGTGAGTTGGTTTAATATTTAGTTGTTGCGACCAAGGCTCCGGCTCCTATTGGGCTTATTTGTTCCCATTTAGCTTAACGTGACCAGTTGAACTTTTTTTTTCTCTTTTTTTTGAGTGTCACTTTAATAGTAAGGTGTGAGTGAATGTCTGCTTAGTTCACTATACGGTTAACTAATTCCGATTCCCAGAAGTAAAAGTACGCGTTTTATGAATACGCACACAAAACTTGATATAATTAAAAGATGTTTCTTGATAAGAAGTTTTAAAGGTGACAGACTCTCTAGCATGGTTCTTTCCTGAATTATACTTAGGTGATGCAAGTAGTATATTTGATGACTAACGATCCATGCCTTTTGTCATAATAGTGTGATGTGAGAAATAGTTTTATAATGAAATGAAATAGTGAAGTAGCTCATAGGGTGACAAAAAAATGGTTTATAGGTTGACATCGAGATTGTTTGTAAAGCGATAGATAATAGCAAGTATAAAGAACATCCGAACGAACGCAGAAGTAGTCAAAGAGAATGAACGTAAAGAATTATTCAATCAACAAAATAAACGTAAAAAGTCGTGTTCGAAAGGTAGGTTCTCCAAGGTGACACGTATGAGGTGACAAGTTAATTGTCGTACTCCCATCAACTGGAAGACTTCAAAACGATGGATTACGAAACAACATGTGCGATCATAAGAAGAGTGTTCCAACTCGGAGTCGAATGTAAAGTCAACTATAGAATTACAAAAATGATGGGTCGATTTTTTTTCGATATCATCCAAAAGGGAAAATAAAGAAAGTTGCGTAAATGTTGAGTTAATTCGTAAGAGATCAAGAATAAATTAGTCCATATGTCTAAGTATCCATATATAATACCAGCATTGACGCTCAAGGGAGTAAAATGAGAAATCAGGAAGTACACGAAAATCAGAGTGATCAATATTTATATAACGGACCGATATAAGGTAAATAGTAAGACGTCATATGATAGGCGTAGGAGAACGAAATCATAGTCTAGTATCAAATACTCATTATACATGTAATAGTAGTAGGGATGCAAAAGAGAGCTTATAAAGTTTAATTTAAACCCTGGGAGCAAGCGCGTGCGGATATAGGAACAAAAACAAGTGAGACTCAAATTTTGAAAACATGGTCATAGTCTAGTTTTGAAAACGACTCAGTTCCTCAAGACTTCAGCTCCCTGATAACCATGTTTAAGCCCAAACCCAACCCCCCAAAAATTCAGGACAAAAACGCAAAAGCACTGGAAAGGTAGGGGTGCTACTATCAGGGCACAAAAAACACAAGTCACGGAAAACGACCTTAAAATGACGTTTTAAAATAAATTCCATATTCTAATTTAATAAAAGATCAAGTTAGCATACATTTCATTAAAATGCATTAGAAAACATTTGTCAAAACGTTTTGCAAATAGTAACTCAAGTTATTAAAGCATTCAAAAAGTATATATATCCCAAGCGACTCGAATGAATGCTCCCAATGCTCTCACTAGCAAAATATAACCTTAAAATACTGCTAAAACGTCAACAATAAAGTTTGGTGAATCATAGGTTTAAGTAAAAAGCGGTACTTGAAATAATTAAAAATATTTCAGAAGGAAAAGTAGCGTTACAAACATTTAAAAGTTATTATTCCGAAAATCCATCCGAAATCCCGTAAGATTCAGTAAATCAAGAAGTAATTTAAAAGTGGACCACCAAGATCGAAGTAAATGGTGGACTAAGTACTATTCCGAAGACCAAAATAGGAAGGTAGACAAGAGAAAACACATTCATCATGTCCAAGCACGTTGATATTAATTGCACTAAGCTCATGACCTCGAAGCAGTATTCGTATTATAAGGGAAATTGCACCAGATTCGTAATTATAACGGATTTGCACCATAATCGTATTGCACCATTAATCGTAATTAAAAATGGATTTGCACCATAATCGAATTTGCACCATAATCGTAATTATAAATGGATTTGTGCACCAGAATCGTAATTTGCACCAGTAATCTTAATTAAATAATGGATTTGCACAGTAATCGTAATTATAATGGATTTGCACCAGTAATTGTGAGTCTCTTTAGGCCAATAGCATTCACACACTCAATAAACTGGATAGCATACAATTTTTTTGAAAACACTTGTGTCCAAAGTAAAACAAGCAATGTAATTCCACCCACACCCCGTAGGGAGTTTTGTAAAACAATTAGTGGTAAAAAGGGGCTAATGAACTCACAAAGTATTGAAAGGTAAATTGTTACTGTAGTAAAATAATGATTATTTGTAAAAGAGCATGTATTTCCCCTGCTGTTTTATAAAACAATGAAAAGATTGAAATGCGAGACTATGAACTCACAAAGTATTGAAAGGTAATCGTATTGTAATAAATTATACAAGTTTGTAAACGAGCATGTATTCTCCCCCAAAACAGTTTAAAACCAGTAAAATAGGGGCTATGAAACTCACCTTGAGTGAATGGAAATCAACAAGTATTCAAAATAGAAAATGCGTCACGAAGGAATCCGAAGGCAACCTAATCCAATATAGGTTCCGATAAGTACTAAACACTTTTGATTAATATATAGCTCATATACTATCGTTCGTGGCTATCAAATTAGAGGTCGTGTAGTGAACTAATGAGGAAGCTAGACACTTTAATAAATCGTAAATCCAACAACTCGTCGATACGCCACCCCGAAGAGGCCTCATTATGAAACTCCCTAGTAATATAGTACTTTGATAACTAATACAACGTATGATTCTATATAGCTACATCACCGTCTACTCGTGTTTGCGAAATAATATTTAAATTGCATTTGCTAAATATTATTCGTGTATTTGAACTCGTATAACGTATAAATAAATCAAATTGTCTTTGTAAAATAATATTTATAAAGTTTAAGACATGTATAAATATTATATAAATGATTCTAAAATGTTTCGTAAAAATTTATTTTAAAAACGAACCAACACTATTCACCTCAGGAAATAGTGCACAAGTTAGAAAATAATGCGTAACTTTCTCGTTTTAAGCCCCGTTTCTTACGTTTCTTATGCCCATATTTTCGTAATTAAGAGTCGAGTTATCAAAAATATAACATTTTTAAAATTTTAGTATTTTCTGATGAAATAATGCTTTAAACTGTTCATAACAGACATAATACTTATTTATATAGTATTTTTTGTTCTCGTAAACTCGTAAACGTCGTATTTTAATTCGTTATAGCTCCCGTTTTAACGATCTTTCGAGTACGATCTCGTAAGTATAAAAGTTATATCATATTTTTGATGTTTTAAAAATATCACTTTCTGTAATGAATAGTAAATTTTATAAAAATAGTTTTATAAAAGTATTTCTCGTCGTAAACTCGTAACTAACGTATCTTTTTCGTTATAAATCGGTTTTTCGAGTTTCTTATCATTTTGGAATCGTCATGAGGCGTATTATTTTTATGTAATGTCAAACCTACTGTATGAAGTCGAAATCAAATCACCCTTTTATTATCCAAGTGTGTTCATTTATAAAGAGTTTGTTTTATTAACTTTATAAACCCAAATTTATACAAAATCATGTTTATACTTAAACAACATGTCAACATATTTATTAATCCATTTTTCCATGATATATATAACAATATGACATAAGAAAAGTGTGTAAATTCATAAACAAGAATGATAAATCGTTTTACAGAATAAAAATCCTAATGTGGTGATAATTTATATAAAACAATTAAACATATAAAAATGATGAAAATTAAAGACATGAAGGTTTTTAAGATAACCTTATTATGATGGTAAATGATGAAACCATAGTATCTAAACCCTTGTTTTAGATAAAAAACCCTAGCTTTCCATTTTAAAACCCAGTTTCCACTTTTCCTTGATTAATACTTAAAAAGTTAATCCAATGCATGGAAACACCTAGGAAATCTTAGAATGGATGTGTATAGATGTGTGTAGGTTGAATAAAATTTTGTATGGATTGTTTATAGGGGATGGTTTGAGCCGTGGCATGCAATGAGCACAAGGGAGGAGTTTTTTGTTTGATTTTAGCTAAGTCTTGCATGTATAAGTTCCTATCCCTAATATGTATGCATATATAGTAAGTCCTTGGTCAAAAAGATTGCAATAGTGGTCCAAGACAAAAACTTTCATGTCTTAGAAGACTATCTTGGGTCAGGAAATAAGTTAAGGTGTGATTTAATGCATAAGAAGTACATTTGACCAAAGAGTTGAAAATTTTTCTTATATCTTGTATCAATTGCCAAGAATTGCATAAAAAGAGATGTACAGAATATGTTGAGTAAACTTTTGTATTAGGGTAATAAATGTGGGTATTTGTGAACTAGAATTATTGTTTTGGGTTCCGAGTAATGCCTAAAAACGTATTTTTATTAGTGCCGAACCGTAAATGTTTTACGCATCCAATAAAATAAAATATAAAAAGTTTATTATTATTTTCGTAAAATAATATATTGCTTGCTTGATGAAAGCTTTAATTCGTTTGGTGGTCCCGTTTACGTTAATTAATGGATTTTTAGCTTTCCGCGATTTAACTTAACTATTAAATTAAAAGCGAACGCGTCGTAAGAGAAGAAAAAAAAATATGAATTTAATAGCGTCGTACATTGATAAAAAAAAAAACATACGGATTGTTACAGTCCTTCCCCGTTAAATGAGCCTTGTCCTCAAGGCTCAAGTTGCGACACTTGAACGACAAGTAACTGTTCAGAGAAAAAGAAATGCGGATATATCCTTCAGAATAATTTGATGATAGAGGGTGTAGGATAATTTATTATTATTATTTGTTTTTTTTTTTGTTTTTTTTTTATATGCAACAGTGCCCCAAACGACGGTTGAACAGTAACCTAACAGTAACCCCCAACGTTACAATCCCCCTTTTTATACAAATTTTTCTCCTCCTTTTCTCCATACAACACTTAATCTTTCACTACATTTTTCTCTTAAAAAAATGAAAAAATATAATGATAAAATTATATATAATATTTAAAGAAAATCCAATCCTCAAAATGTTGCAAACCATCATCACGATCTTTGGCGAAAAAATTGGCGACCGCGGATAGCACTCGGCAATATACTTGCCTACTACCCATACGAAGAAGATTTCAGTATTTGCTTCAATCTAGCAATTCTCGTGCCTGTCAATATCCTTCTATTGCTGGATCTATGCTTGAAGGACTAGATACTATGGTTAGGGAGTGTGTAATAAAACTTGTATATTCCTTAATGAACTTATGTAATTTTTTTCTAAGATAATAAATGGAAGTTGTGGCAATAAATCTTTTTGTTATTTTTATTTATGCCTTTCGATAATTTCGATACCACATTTTCACATTTTCTAAGTCTGACCCGACTATAATGACCTACTAAATCACATTTTCATGACTCGGGTTCTAAAGAGAATTTATGCGAACGTAATATTTTTGAACAACTTTTTCAGTTCTGTCCGAGACCCCGAAACTCGACCGAAATGGGCGAAAAAGCACTCACATCAGATCTGATGCAGTGTATTAATTACCAAAAAGCCAGATTTTGCCCCCGCCTTACGACCGTTATCACTCTCGCTTTTAGACTTAAAGAACCTCGCGGGGAGTAAAAACAACCTTCTGAACGACCTTACATGTTTCGGCCCGAAGGCCGAAACGGACTCGAAAGTGCCGGAAATACCATCTTAAAATCCTAACAGAACCACTAACTTAACAAATGCTGGATTTTTTAATACCTCGAATAATACCAATCAAACGTATTTTCCTTCGCTCTGAAACTTTTTTTCGTTATAAATCCTTTTGACAAGAATCTTTCTAACCTTTTCGGAATCGTCGTAATCATACTACTTTATAAAAATATAAAATAATGGTTATATATACGAATTTTGACATAATCTATGAGTGACCTGTTGAATCCATTTTTAACCTTGCTTTTTAATCCTTAACTACTTTTTTAGTTAAATTCATTTTTACCACCAACTTAATATGTACAATACTTTCTCATCTCTTTTAAACATGATATTAGCAAAACTCGACATATATAATATGTGCAAAATTGATCATTACAAGTAAAAACTCCATTTACATGTTAAAAATCCTACATGGTGATTCAAGCTACAATAGAACTAACATATGCATAAAATGAATATTGAAAGAACATAAAGGGTTCTAGATGACCTTTTGATGTATGATGATGATGATCAATGTAATCTAAACCCTTGTTTAGATAAAAATCCAAAGCTTGCACAATGAAAACCCTAGCTTTCCAAGATAAAACCCTAGCTCACTTTTCTTTAATTAATCTCGCTTAATCAAAGCCAACCAAGCTTTCCAAACCTTTTAGTATGATCTTAAATATATGTGTAGAATGTTTAAAATGGATTTGTAAAATAAAATTTTGTAATGGTTTGTGTTTGGTGTATTCTTGCCGTGGGTAGGAGGAGTATATGGGGAAAAGATCTGATTTGCACTTATAAAAATAGAAGTGTATGTGTTTGATACTTGCACTAGTCTTATATGTTTTATATACTCAAAAACTATCCAAAGTATGTCACATAAGAGTCTTAGACATGGATGGGTCTTTATGGAAGACTAGAGGTCAAAAGGGGACACAAATGAGGGTCTTAAGGAAAAGTGGTCAAGGAAACATGAGAATTTATTAGTAGTTGTATGTACATAAGACTTAGTTGCAAGATTTTTGCATATTTCTTTGTATCATTTGCTCCAATTCGGGCCAAAATGAAGATATATATGAATATTTTTGTAGATTTTATGTATGGGTATAAATGTGGTATTTGTTGAAGCGTAGAAAAATTTTGGTGGTTCCGGGTATGCCTAAACGTACTTTATTCGCGAAACGTTTTAATTTACGTATCCGATAAAAATAAAATGAACAAAGACCATAATTATTCTTCAAAATAATTATTTAATACTTGATTGATGTAAACGCTTAATTGTTTGATGCCCGTTTACATTGAATGCTAATTTTTAGCTTACGCGATTTTACTTAATACATGAAATTACAAGCAAACGCGTACGACACTAAAAATAAATAGTAGATTTATCGACGTCGTCAATGACTTTGAAAAACACATGGTGTTAGAATCGGTAATAACATGCCAAGATCTAGATCATTGACTTCACATAGTAGTTTCGAATATATTTCTTCCAATAAATAAATCCAACACTTTTAAATAGTGGAGGTCTTTGCAAAGATTGCCCTTCTAAATATTTATTTTCGATTTCATAACGATTCAAGTTTTAAAATAATAATTATATTTTAAAAAACTTGTTTAAACGTGGCTCTTGATAACCAATTGTGGAAAACTAGAAGGGGTTGAATAGTTTAACCAGCTTTTAAATTTAAGTTTATATGTTTGTACAACATAGATTTCGACCTTTTTGAGAATCAATGTTTGTCAACAATATGAACAATGTAAATATATGAAATGAATAAATAAGAACAAAGATAAGAGTAAGAACAATGCAAACCACAACGCGATGGATTTATATGGTTCCGATAACGAAGCACCTCTTTCGCCTTACTCCAACTCCCCGATGCACCAAACTTAACTCGAGAGTTTTTCTTTCTCTCTTGCACTATGTCAACAAACTCCCTTATAGCGGAGAAAACCGTACACAACGTTGCTTATATCAATTTACGACACGAAAAGCTAAATGCGAATTCCTAATCTTAATAGAACCAATCTATCACAACTCAACATCACACTTGTTCACGACTTCACAACTGCACGACTTACTTCACACTTCACAGCTTCTTCACAACTTTACACGACTTCTTTAAAGACTTCTTTAGAACTTCACGACTTCTTCACAACTTCGCGACTTCACTTCACCACACTACTTATATCACAACTACCTAACACTACTTGGTAAGAACACAACGATCTAACTATACTTACAAAGATCACCAAGATCTAGCTACTACACACAACTACAAGATATACAATTGATTTACAAATATGTGATATGAATGCAACAAGATTGATATGCGCACTAAGGTGTAATACTTCTTCACTTGATGTTGGAAGTATTCTTCTCTTGCACTTGAGGAATATAGCTTGGATCACTTGGAAACAAAGCTTTATGATTAAATGATCAAAGGATTTTAGAGAGGATAAGTGGGATGTTTTGAGCAGAAAGAATGAGTGCAAAAGGTGAGAAAAATATTGGAGAATAGTCTAGTATTTATAGGACAAAAAGGAGGAGCGGGATCTATGGCCGGCCCCCTTAAAATTAAGGGGTCGCCCATGTAATTAAGGGGGCCGCCCCTTATTCAGACGCTCCTTTTTGTCCTATTCAGGGGAGGTGTTTACTGGACCATTTCTAGCCGTTTTAGGTTCGAAAATTTGAAATTCAAAATGTTTATTTTGAATAAAACATTTCTTTTAAATGTAAAAAATGTTTTGTGATATTTATAAAAAGTTTACAACATTTTATAAAAGTTTCCTTTGATCATAAAATGCATCAAGCATTTGTTTATTCATACCTTGGAGTGATATAAGTTTGAAATGAATATTTACTACTAAATACTTGTTTACGTTTAATTTTACGTTGAACGTTTTTATATTTTGTGATTATCAAAACGTAAAGATGTGAAAAAATATTATTAATATTTTTAGGCATTATATTTTATCAACATATAGCAATCATAATAACTAGAAACTAATTAAGCTAAAAATGCTACTAAGATTGACTAAATGCTTCACAGATTCAAAGAATTACTAGAAAATCTTATGAAAACTTGATCAAACCTAACAAACTACCTAGGATCCAAACTAACAAACCTACAAATGATCTACAAATTCAGTTTTAAGAACAAAAGAGTCACAAGCAGTACTAACTCTCAGTTAGTACTGCTGTGCCAAACACCCCTTTATTTTTATCAAAATTCATTTGAGCTTATGAAATAGAGATCTAGTGAACAAGTATCAAATACCAGATGTTGATGAGCTTATTAACAATCTAATGAGCAGATTTTAGCAACTGAATAAGCAGAACTAACATTTAATAAGCTAATGCTAATTTTTTAGATTTTTAATGATTTAAGAAGCAAAATTATGAAAACTATGATCTAGACTATTGAAGCTAAAAACAGATAATCAAACTTAACTAATAAGACATAATAAGCAATTATAAGCACAAATAAGCAAGTAAATAAGCAGATTAAGCAGATTTAAACTATGAAATTAAGGACAGAAAAGATAAATGAGAACTTACAAATGCCTTAGCTAAACAAAGGCTTAATTTGCTCAAAGAGCTGTCAACAAGCTCTAGCTTATCACAAGGATAAGCTAGTAAAGTCCAATAAGCTCTTCCCTTGTAAGCTTATCATCCAAATAGCTTAGATCCATATAGCTTAGGTATTAATCTGATTTTAAGAGTTTAAGTATATTAAATGACTAATTTGAGCTCAATCTGAGCTTAGAGACTCAAAGAGCTTATGAAGAGCTTATAAGAGTAGCTTGTGAAACAGTTGAACAAAATCATTTGAGATATATAAAAGCTTATAGGTAAAAATAGATTATGAACATGTAAACTATGATTTTATTGATTTAAAACTAAATACAAAACTTTGAAAATGAAAATTACAAGAACAAGTTACATGAAAAAGAAAATTTTACTTAAACTACTAACTACTAAAAATGGGAAAAAGGAGATCCTGTATGTGTGAGGCTTGCTCTCTATTTATGTAGGTCTTTTTATCCCGCTCCTCATCCATTTGATCACGAACCTTCATTAATTTCCAATCATTGGATTCCCATTCATCACCATTAGATTAAATGATGAGCACACGGATTGCCAACGTGGCATTCTGTGTGTTAGACCTTTTGTGCTTCTTTTGGCTAGGATTTAGTGTAAAAATCCTTGTCCTTGTGTGTTTCTTTCATATATCTGCGTGTCCTTTCTTGTGGGTTTTGACCAATAAGAGCCTCTCATGACGTCTAACTTTGCCAGCTTTTACCTTGTCACTTGAATTGTTGAGCCACGTCCTCAATTTCAATTTACCCCATGATTTTGAGGAGAGTAATTGTTGAGACGACGATGAATAGTAAAAATAGGATTTCCCGCGCCCTCTTTCTTTTTATATCTTTATTTGACCAGAGTGTTTGGGGGTTTGACTTTGGGCCCTGGTAAAAAGAAATAGGATTGGGCCGGGTGAGGTTTAGGCTTGGTTATAAGGTTTTAAGGATTTATAGGAGATAACGACCGTTATCTCTTATAATATAAAGAGATAACGATGTTAGGGCTTAGGGACTTTTGGTGAAATTAGGTTTAACATTTAGGGCATTTTGGGTATTTTGAAGATTTTGTCTTTTTGTGGTTGACCAATATTGACCAAGGGTTGACTTTGTTGACCATTGATATCAATCTTCCGGCTCTTTTGCACTCTTTCCGTTCCCGTGTCCGTGTTTGTCTGGCTTTGACCATTTTCTTGTAATTTTTGCACTATCCGTACTTACACATTCACAAACAACAAGATAAATAAAAACAAGTATATTTTTGCACATTATGATTATTTTAAGGGTCATTTTGGATATAATAAGGATGTTGTTGAGTGGATTTAGAGAAAATAGGATTTGGGCGAGAGTGGGAGAGAAGCCAGGAATTTTAAGTTACCTTTAGGGATGTCCTTCTTTTACCCCTTAATTTCAAAAAAAAAATTTTTTATGATTTAGTGAGATCGATATCCGACGGCGGTTGCTTTCGCATTTTTTTACACAATAGATGTGTCGATTGACTTGTTAGTGGATTGCCCCTAGCGATTTTGGATAATTTGATGATTTATGTTTTGATTTGAGGGTTTGGTGAAGTATTTTGATGTGGTTTTTGGTGCATAAAGAATCACCATGTGAGTTCTTGAGGAGTATTTCCCTTCCCTTTTAGTTGTGCTCATCCGGACATAAATTTTGAATAAAGACTAAAATGAAGAAGAAATAAAGAACGTAAGCTGATGAGCTGACAATGTCAAGACAATGATGGTTAGCATTACAACGAACTTCATACACGAAGTTTATGTAGCTTTTCTCAAGTATTGTGAATGTTTCATTGAACAATCAAACGGACGAGGTATGAGGTTATCTTTAGAGTAGTAGCGGAAAAAGGTGGACGAAAAATTATCTAACCATCTATTTAAATAATAGAGGCATGATTAAGGTTTTTGTGAAAATGGTTTGTTTTTTTTCACATAAATAAGAGTGATATTTTAATTTGCATTTTCCAATAAAGATACTTAAATATTTCAGATAAAAATAATTAAGTGTCAGATTTATCAAAAATATATTTAATAGTAACAAGGACTATTAAATAGATTAATGACAGGTTACGAACTTTTGGTAGATTTTGGATTAGTTTTCTATCCCTAAGATAATGGGCAAGTTTGATCTCATGGTATAAAAACAGCGTGACATTCCTAAGGGGATGAAAAGACTAACGGGATGAAAGTATTAGTCTTTAGGATGTGTATATATTAAAACTACTGAATACTATGTAGAATACTTGTAAGATCTAATGTCATACGACGGTTGATGTTGATTTTAGTTTTGGGAAAAGCCTTTTAACATAAGTTTTAAAAAGGCTTGAATATGAATTTTCTGATATGACCTTTAACGTTTGCGATTGTATGTTAAAGATACTTGAATATTTTGGATGAAATATTTAAGTTGTAAAACCTACTTAAAGGAGTATTAGATTTGAATTTAACTTTTTCTTGACGAAAGAATAGATCATTTAGAAGTGAGCGAGAAAAGAGAGAGTGATGTGTTTGGTATAAAATTCGACAGCATGGGGTTGTTTGGATTTTTGGATAGGGCGGTCCCCTTAATTGTTTAGGGGGGCACTCTTTTTACAAAGCCGGTCCCTTTAAAATTAAGGGGGCCGCCACCTGAACAACAACAAAAAATTATTTTTCGATTATTGGCTGAATTAATTTAAAGTCTACTATTAGTAATATATATTAGTAGTCGAGATATGATATACTTATCATTGTGTTTCAATGATAGGTATGATTATTGACTTTTTAAATAATTTTCGTTAAATAAAAATTTCCTTGGAATTATTTCAGATGTGATAATCAAGTCGTCAATTAGCAAGATGATTAGAGGCAGAGACTTCTTGCGAAGAGGGAAGAATTAATTTCTTTCGGGATGAAAATTTTTGACTTGATTCGAAGTGAGATAAGACTGTGGATAACGAAGGATATTTGGCGAAATGAATAGGACGAATTGTTGAGATTTCGACCAAAGACGATTCCAATAGACGTATTTGATTGTTAGACACGTTGACGAGATAAACGTCAAAGGTCGAAGGAGTTTGTTTCATCCATGTGTTGTTGATGATCTTCGCGGACTTAAGCCTACTTCTATGTAAATTGTTTACCCACTAGCTCTCTCTTCTGCAATCTACGTGAGTTACGCTATATCGTGGTCCATAAAAGATTTCCATTTCATAAAAGTATGTCGATAGACTATGAGAAAGAATAGTTCATAGTGAACTAGTTCTTTAAATCTAGAAGCCCAACAAATGATATTTCTAGTGACTATAATATATTTTAAGACTAAATTATACTAATAGATCATGGCATCACATAAATATCTTCTTATGACCTATATTCTACGAGATTGGAAAGTAAGACGTACCTTAGACTTTAAATGAGTTTCTTCAATGTCTTCAAGGTAGAAGGCTTTAAGGATAAGGATTCATGGGAATCCTATCATGAACTCTTCAATCCATTTGTCGGAAGACAAGGAATGTTTGTAGATGTCGAAAATTTAAAGGTTGAGACGACTTAGCCATTTGGTCCCCAACGTTTCATGTATCCGAAATTATTGTTTCCACAAATGTTTTTCATTTGATTCGGACACATGCATGGTGAACATCTTCCACATTGAGTGAAGCTTGGTTGATGTGGATGATTCCACATTACGTGATTAGTGTTAGGGTAATTTTGTCTACCTTGGTCTCTTCTAGGTTGAGGTGTTTTAGACCGAGGATAAGGACTATTAGTTCTTCTCGGAGGAGGAGTTTTAGACCTCATTTTGGGTTTAATAAATCTAACTCCTAGGTTTGGATGAAGGTTTATAAAAAAGTTTTCCTCGGATCACTCGCATCGGATTTGATTATGTTAATAAGTATGAAATTTTTGTTTTGAAATGGAGTTTATTCTTCCAATTTTTCTTTCTAGACTCATCTCTTGTGTTTTACAAATTTTTCTTGTTTGGTTTCACTAGATGATCCTTTTGGTAAAATTAATTCCTTGACCGGTTTTATCATCCGAAGGGTTTTTTGGACTTTATTATTTTCTTAAGTGGAGTGATACTATTATCAAATTGATTTAGCCTAGTTATTTCTTTTCCTTAAGTTTAATTTTCAAATCCTAGGTCTTGGCATTTTTTGCATTCATTATTAACTTCCTTATCATTTTCTAATCTAGATATTTTTATCTTTTTTGTTCTAGTACATCATTTCCTAATTGATTCTAGCTGTTTTAGACTTATTTTTTTAGCATGACTTTTTAGGTACCTACTATGCATAGGCGACTATAATTCTACTATCTTAAAGTATTTTTCGTTATGATTATTGGTACTAAAGTATTCGGTTTCGGAAAGTACCTCATTCGATGCTTTAGCCATAAGACATTTTTCATCATTTGTCTTCTTCTCTTCATCTTCGTCGCTATCACTCCAACAAAAGCTCTTTGATTATAGATTCTTGACGCTTTTGGACATTTACCAATGAGATGATTTGGGTCACCACATTTAAAACATTTCCTTTTGCTTTTTCCATTTTTGTCATCCTTATATTTTTGTAATGGCTTTCTTTCATCGTGTGGTTGTCGTACAAACCTACCTCGTCTTTTGAAAAATTTCTTGAAGTTTCTTACGGCCATGGCGTATTCTTCGTCTTCACTATCAGAACTTGAGCTATTTTCATCACTAGATTCCTTTCTAGCCTTCAACGCAATAGATCTATTTTGTTCTCTTTTGCTTTTGACCGTCTCAGAATCTTTCTTTATTATTTCTTCATGAACTTTCAAATTTCCAATGAGTTCATCAAGTGGTAGAGTTGTTAGATTCTTTGATTCTTCAATAGCCGTAACTTTTGCGCGCCATTTAGGATAAAGAGCCCTAAGAAATTTTTTAACACAATTCTTGCTAGAAAAACTTTCATCAAATACTTTTAAGGTAGTAATAATAGTGTTAAATTTAGCAAAAGCATTATCTATTGATTCCTCTTCCGGATTCGTAAATTGTTCATATTGTTGAATAAGAAGATCTATTTTATTATCTTTGACTTGATTATTACCTTGGTGAGTTACTAGTAAATAATTCCAAATATCTTTTGCGGTTTCACAAATAAAAATTCTTTCGTATTCTTTACGTGGCAAAGCATTATAAATTACCATTTTAGCCTTATTATTTTTAGAAAGTTTTCTTTTTAAATCATCGTTTTGTTTATCAAATGGTACTATTTCATCCTTTTTAGTTTCGGGATTATTTTGAAAAGGAAGGAAATCACCATTGGTAATAATATGCCAAAGATCTAGATCTTTTGACTTCACATAAGTTTCGAATCTATTTTTCCAATAAATAAATCCATCACTTTCAAATAGTGGTGGTCTTTGCATAGATTGCCCTTCTAAATATTTTTCCGATTCCATAGATCGATTCAAGTTTTAAAATACAATTTATTTTATATTTTTTGTTTAACGTGGCTCTTGATGCTAATTGTGAAAACTAGAAGGGGGGTTGAATAGTTTACCGCTTTTTAATTTAAGGTTTATGTTTGTTGTAAAACTTAGATTCGACTTTTTGTGAATTCAATGCTTGCACAATATCAACAATATAAGTATATGAAATGATAAAGTAAGACAAGAGATAAGAGTAAGAACAATCAAACCACAACACGAGGATTTATAGTGGTTCGGTAACGAAGCACCTCTTCGCCCTACTCCACTCCCCGAGCACCTAACTCGAGAGTTTTCTTCACTATGTCAACAAACTCCCTTATGGCGGAGAAAACCGTACACAACGTTGCTTACACCGATTTACGACACAAAGCTAAATGTCGAGTTCTAATCTTAGCTAGAACCAATCTATCACAACACAACTTCACGACTTGTTCACGACTTCACAACTTCACGACTTCTTCACAACTTCAAGACTTCTTCACAACTTTGTGGCTTCACTTCACCACACTACTTATATCATAACTATCTAACACTACTTGGTAAGATCACCACGATCTAACTATACTTATAAAGATCGCCAAGATCTAGCAACTACACAACTATACAAGATTTACAAAAGATTTACAAGTTATGATATGAATGCAATAAGATTGCAACAACACACAAAGGTGTAATACTTCTTCACTTGATGATAGAAGTATTCTTCTCTTGCACTTGAGGAATTAAGCTTGGATCACTTGGAAACAAAGCTTTATGATTAAATGATCAAAGGATTTTTAGAGAGGATATGTGGGTTGTTTTGGGCAGAAAGAATGAGTGCAAAAGGTGAGAAAATTGTGGGGAAAAGTCCAGTATTTATAGGACAAACTAGGGGAGCGTCTACCTAGGGGCGGTCCCCTTAAATAGGTGGGCGGTCCCCTTAATTTTAAGGGGGCCGGCCGTGTATTTAAGGGGGCCGCCCAAGACTAGGGCTTCCCCAGTTTGTCTTTTGTGTAGGGGGAATTTTCTGGAACTTTTCTAGCCGTTTTAGGTCCGAAAATTTGAATTTCAAAATGTTTATTTTGAATAAAACATTTCTTTTAATTGTAGAAAATGTTTTGTAATGTTTATAAAATGTTTACAACATTTTATAAAAGTGTGAGGTTGAATAAAAATTTCCTTTGATCATAAAATGCATTAAGCATTTATTTATTCATACCTTTAAGTGATGTATTTTGTTGGAAATGGTGATTTTACTACTAATTACTTATTTACGTTTAATTTTACGTTGAACGTTTTTATATTTTGTGATTCTCAAAACGTAAAGATGCGAAAAAATATTAGTAATGTTTTTAGGCATTATATTTTTATCAACAGGGTGGTTTAACCCATGAATAGTGTGAAATGCCGAAAACGAGTCCCGACACGTCCGATAATGTTCAAAATGAATTTTGGGGAGTTTCAAATGGAAATATGTCGTGTAAATACTCTATGTTATTGGAAAAGTATTTTTAAGATGAATAAAAATGCTAAGTAACTTCGGAAAATATATTTCGATCACGGTTTTTGAGTATTAAGTGAACCCAACAAAAAAGAAGGCAATCCCGACCCCTGGATACCCTAGCCGCGGGTTCTAGACAAGGGGGAGACAAGATGGATTTTATTTAGGAACAATGGTCAATCCCTAGTACAAGTATTCTTGTCTTGGTCCTAAAACACACATAATTCATGTTTTACTTTCAAAAATAAAAAAAAAATCTCTTTATCTCTTTCTTTCTCTTGTTCGTCCGACCTAGAGCACACACACACACACTTTATTTTTCAATCTTGGATAAAAAACATGAGAGTTTGGGTACTTCCGGGTTGATTCTAGTGCACGGGTTAACATTTAAACAATGTTTGGGTTGTTTGGTTCGTGTTGATCTTGTTCAAAAGTGACGATTTTTGTAAGTCATATTATTTCAAATATTTTCGTACTTTTGAATACCTTATGATGCATAGATGTTAGTTGTACAAGTTGATCGTCGTAAAAATCAAAAACAAGGAAATATAAAGGTTGTTTGGTCTCGGTTTGGGTTCGAAAATGGAAGAAGGGAAAAAGGGGTTTTGTTAGTTTTATTATTGTGGTCGTGATGGTTGAAAAACATTTGTTGCTAATTAGCTTATTTTGAATAATAGCTTATTTAGCTTATTTATAAGACCGTTTCGGTTTATTTTGGGCTTAAGGTGGTTCGAAAACCACAAGGTTGTTAGTAGAAGTATTTTTGGTTATTACGCTAGTATGTCATCTTTTTGTGGACTATTTTTATAGTTATGTGATACCAAATACGATACGTACCTTACTAACTTATTTTTAGAGCTTAATAAATTAGTTTTAGAGCTATTGGGCTCTCGAGCGTAGCATATGAGGGCTTATTTGGTCCGAGTTACTTTGTTATTATTGTGTTGGCTTATATTTACTAATAGGCTTTGGTATTGGGCCTAAAGTATATATTATACGTATGAATATCTCAATGGATCCTTATTGGGCCTTAAAGCCCAATAAGCGTAAACTAGTCATTTTAAGATATCTGACGGGCTTTTGAAAAGCGAAACATGTTTATGAAATTATTTTGAAAGTCGTTTGGGAAATACGTTTTGGTAACATTTGTGAATATAATTTATGCATTTTTTTTTTTTTTTCGTGGAAAATGGTGAATAGTGGAGAATTTGTGTTTGGAAAATTAAGGTTTTAAAACCTTGGCAAAACGTTGTATAAACGTAGGGTATGCAAAATTTCGTAAAAAGTCTATGCTTATAATTTTTACTCAAAACGCGATTTTCAATAAAATAATAAAATATTATTATTTTCATAAGTTGACTAAAGGACAAAAATATTTTTTTTTTGAAACTTTTCTAAATCGTTTAGTATAATTAAACGTTTTGTTTCTTATATTTTAAATGATTAATTTATGGTAACTAAGTATACCGAATAGAAGTATCGAGATAGATATATATGTAAGTATTTATTATCTTATACTACTTATCTATTATATCAGTGAAGTATAAGTATATATATATATACTATACTATGGTATGAGTTGAAGTATGATATTTTTGGAGTTAAGTTGTCAACCATCACACCACTAAAAACGTTAAGAATAACCGTACAACGCGCACCTGACTACTATGTATCAAACCTGAAAACTGTTTTGGAAATGAGTGTCTAAGAGGAACATTAATTGGACTAGGTCGTGTTCGGACGTCGTTACATTTGCTTGTGTGATTTTGAGTTGGCTGGTTGAGACCTTTGCTTGAGGTGAGTTCTCGTAGCCCCACTTTTTAAATCTTTTCCGTTAGAGGAAAATGATACTCAAATGTGTTTTGAACTGTTTTCTGAACTGTGCGAAATGTGATTTTATTTTTGGGACAATTTATGTGCTTATGACAGCTAAGTGAATGATATGTGTTGGTATGTTATGCTGTGTGGAACTTCGCCCTATATATAGCTCCAGCTGGTAGGCTTTAGGTGCGGTAAGACATACACGCTGGTGATAAGACTAGCGGGGATGCTAGGTCGTGGTACATGATTAACAGGGATGCTAAGTCATGGGTTTGTAATTGTTTTCATATATTCACTGTCATAGCACAATTGTCCAACGTTTGAGATATGGCACGTGCGACTTGGTTTCTTCAATCCTACTAGCTCGCCAACATTATTGTTGACGTTTTTGAGTATCATTTTCAGGTGAAGAGAATGATCGTTAAGGTTGAGATGTGTGATAGCAGACTTTAAGTATATCTTGTATGGATTATGTTTAAGAAGTCTTGCTTTTGAAGTATGTTATGGATTTGTTTTTCTTAAGGATTAATGTTTAAGATTTGTATAGACCCCTGCGTGGGCAAGTGGATTTGTAAGCGACTATTTGTTGTGTTCTTCGATGGGACATCACTCAAGGTTATTAAGGTTGATGGTCATCATGACACTTTTATTTATGCATTTTAGATTTCTCTATTTTGCATCTTGTGTTGTGATTAATTATTCTGTTGCATACTTGTGTTTCCGCCTATAACGGGGTGTGACAGATTGGTAATCATAGCCAAGGTTATAGAGAACTAGGTGGTTTGGCCTAGACTATAACCTAGGAACCTTCATATAGTTGCATTATAGGATCTATGTGTGCGGTGTTTCACTTATACTTGCTTCTATGGTTATATAGTATATCATATTAGAAAAGTCAATCATTGAAATGTGTGAGCCTAATATTGGGTACGACTGAGAAAGGATACGAGTATAAATACGGTGGCCAACGTAGTTATAAACGTATCATGACTCACGCGTATTTAGTAATATCGTTCACACAAATCGGTGTTGACACCTTAGGACCGTATGATGCGTATTATGGTATATTAAGTTATACTTTATATATATATATATATATATATATATATATATATATATGGTAACCTTCCCACCTACCTAACGTTGCCAATGTTCTCCCTCGTGTGGATAATGCCGCCAGGGGTGATGACCCAAAGTGCTGGTCGACCTGCTGCCACACCACAAGGTGAGGGAACAGGTGGACGAGTTGGTAGAGAAGGTAGAAGAGTAAAAGAGCCTATGAGGAGAAAAGTTGAACCAACTGGTGAACATGAGGGTCAAGGAAATGACCAAGGTGTTGAAGTTAATGAGGGTGTAGATGAAGTCCCCGACTTCTCCACGATTATTTCCTAGCAATTACAAAACCTTCTACCCACCATGTTAGCTCAGGTAGGCAACCAAGGTAGCAAACAGGGAGATAATATGAACCAAAGCGGCACTGCCGTCAATGACAACATCTAGGGTGATGTTAGGAATGTCATTGTGAGCAATGGTAGAAGGGGTTGTACCTATAAGGAGTTCTTAGCTTGTAACCCTAAGGAGTATGATGGGAAGGGAGGTGATGTAGTTTACACCCGTTGGATTGAAAAGATAGAGTCAGTTTAGGATATGAGTGGTTGTGGGGATAACCAAACCATGAAGTACACTGCTGGTTCTTTTGTTGGTAAGGCTTTAACATGATGGAATTCTCAGATTCGCACATTAGGTCGAGAGGTGGCTGTAGGTATGTCATGGGATAACTCTAAGGTATTGATGATGGAAGAGTTTTGTCCTAGTAATGAGATGCAGAAGTTGGAAACTAAGTTATAAAATCACGCCATGGTTCGGGCCGACCATGCTGCGTATACTGATAGGTTCCATGAGTTGGCTAGGTTAGTTCCTCATTTAGTAACCCCGGAAAACAGAAGGATTGAGAGGTACGTGTATGGCCTTGCTCCACAGATCCGAGGGATGGTGGCGGCACTAGAGCCAACGACTATTTAAAAGGTTGTGCAGATTGCTGGCACACTGACTGATAAAGCCAGTAAGAATGGATCAATCAAAAATGAACCCTGAGAAGAGAGGAAATAGGGGAGAACCTAGTAAGGATAGGAATGGGAGGGACGATAACAATAGAACTAGGACTGGAAATGCTTATGCCGCAACCCTATTTGACTCTGGTGCCGACTATAGTTTTGTATCCGCTACTTTTATACTCACAAAAAAAAAATCCATTTTTAAATTTAACTCTGTTAGGCATAGAACCAGCAATTTAGGGTTAGTTTGAGATTGAGTAGTAGCAGGGCAGCTAGTAGAAATTAATAAGGTCATTAAGGGATGTAAACTAGAAATAGAAGGTCACGTGTTTGATATAAATTTGATATCGTTTGGAAGTAGGAGTTTCGATGTGATCATAGGAATGGATTGGTTGTCCAACCATAAGGCTGAGGTAATTTGTCACAAGAAGGTAGTTAGAATACCACTACCAGACGACAAAGTACTTAGAGTTCTAAGATAAAGACCGGAAGAGAAAATAAGACATCGAAGGAGTGATAAGACTAAGGAACAAAAGCAAAAAAAGATTGTGGTGGTTAGAGACTTTCCTAAGGTATTTCTGGATGACCTATCAGGATTACCCCTAGTCGGGAAATTAAATTTTGGATTGAGTTAGTCCCTGAAGCAATACCGATCACGAAATCTCCCTATCGATTGACACCTTCTGAAATGGAGGAGTTGTCGGGTCAACTCAAGGAACTCCAGGACAAAGATTTCATTCGACCAATCTCATCGCCTTCAGGAGCACCGATATTGTTTGTGAAGAAAAAGGATGGTTCCTTTAGGATGTGTATTGATTATAGAGAACTGAACAAGTTGACCATTAAGAACCGTTATTCACTCCCTAGGATAGACGACATGTTTGATCAACTTTAAGGATTACAGTACTTCTCTAAGATAGATCTTAGGTCCGGATACCACCAGTTGAGGGTGCATGAGGATGACATCCTAAAGACTGCGTTTAAAACTCGTTATGGACATTTCGAGTTCATAGTAATGCCCTTTGGTTTGACTAACGCACCAGCGGTATTCATGGATCTGATGAACCGACTGTGTAGGCCATATCTAGATAAGTTTGGTAACCAAATCCATCAATTCATTTTGTTGCAGACTGCCCTCATCACTTCTAATTGTGTGAAATCTTAGGAGAGATAAATCATGAGGCCTGGTAGGGGTATTATGCATGGTACCACTGCCCTGACTTACTTCTAAGCCAATGTCAGTAGTGGCAGCCCCTCCAACATCAACATCCACACTTGTGAATGCAGCCTCATCTGCTACTTAGGTTTTAGTAGGAAACTGAGACTGAGGAATCTCAGCTTCTTGTCTTGTTATATCCTTAAGTGGCGATGATTGAGGTGATTGATATGTTTGAGGTGATAAGGATAGTGAAGATCTTATTCTGGAAGGAGATGACTTAGGTGTAGTGATCATTGTAGGAAATAGAGGAAAGTCTACCCCAGAATAACCCTTGGAAACCCTTTTCATGTTGCTAAACAAATTTTTGTTAAGGGTAGGAGTAGGATAAGTTCTGGTGTGAGGTTGAAGAAGTCTCTTTTATTTGTTTAAACAGATTTGAAGAAATCTTGGATACATTAAAAACTTATGTGTGCTATCCAAATTCTTCACCATAGCATCAAAGATCATTTTTGAAAAATTGAAAGTCCTGTTTGTGGCCAAGCAAATTATAGCAGTTGCTATATTGCTACTAAATTGCTCCCAAGCTGTTGTCTTTGGACTTAAACAGTGAAGGATTGTATGAATGAAAAACCTCCACTGAGGAGAAAAGTGTCCCTTTTGAAAAGTAAGTCTAGCAGAATCAGACACATACCCCATAAGAGCAAGTTGCTCAAAAATCTCTGTATTTGGTAAAGAAGTAATACCATCAGAGTCTTCCAACTTGAGGTGTCTTCTTAGAGATGCTTCAGTGATAGTCTTGACTTGTCCATCAATGCTAGCAGTTATTTCCACTTCTCCATCATCAGTTGTTCTAGCAGTAGTTGTTCCCCAAAACTGTTGGATTAAGGAAATATATATCTTGGGATTCTCAATAAGGGCATACTTGATATGACTAGCATTTAGAAAATCCACAATTTGATGAAAGGCTTCACTTCCCTCTGGCTTCTGTAAGTAGGCCACCATGTTGTGTTTGTCGCAAAACTCCAAATTTGCCATTTGATGAGAGAAAAATACGAGTAAAGTTCTGGGTTAGGCTCGTTTATGAGAGAATGTAAGGTTGACAAACTTAATTGAGATAATATAGAGAGCACGTAGGGTTGTGATTTGACCGACTGAAAGAATTTTGTTCTTATCTTGAAGAAATCTTATGAATTTATAGAAAGATCATGAATTCTCCAATTAGTCAAACCCTATAGGCTATAAACAAGGCAGTTGGCAGAAATATCTCAACGGCTAGAATTAGTGAAGGAAATTCTGTTATGGCTCAAACAGTACTAACGGTCATCCAGTAGTACTAATTTTAGCCTAACAGTACTAACTTTAAGCCCAACAGTACTAAAACATGTTCATCAGTACTAAGTAATGCCCAGCAGTACTAAGTAATGCCTAGCAGTACTAACTTTGAGATAGCAGTTTTAACCTCAATTTCATCCAAAAATCATTTCCATCACCAAATCTTGGCACTCATAAACTCTTATTCTGTTTTTATGCTCACATTATCTCTTAATTCTTTTTGCTCACCAATTCACTCTTTCTGTTTTTATCACACAACTCTCTATCTGTTTTTCATCTCACTATATCTCTCTTTTCTTTTTCTCACCAATTCAGACAGTTTTGTACAATGTGCCATCAATTCCATAAGTTTCATACTGTCCTCCCCACTTCCAAGTGTGTTAACTCTTGAGAGAGGTGGATCATTGGACTGTTTAGATGTAGTCTCAAACCTAGTTTGAGCATCTACACCCCCCAATATGGTATCTTGGCACCTGGGACCACTACCTGAACCAGTTCCCTAAGGACTTGGCTCATTAAGTGTTGCCATGGATTGGGTCCTATTGATGTTACCACTGTCCTGCTCTACTTCTAAGCTAGAAGCAGTAGTGGCAGCCCTTTCCATTCTGTCACCCAACTCCTTATGGACAGCCTCATCACCAACCTTTATAGGGGGACTACTAGACTGAGGTATCTTGGTGTCCCGACCTCTTTTGACATGCCTAGATGTTTTTTATTCTTTTTAACACACTTTTGATATTACATGTCCTTCCATCCATGTTTGACATAAGTAGCCTCCCTTCAAATAATACTTTAGAGGTGAAGCATTCAACTTCAGGCACTTAATTTGCTTATCCTGCAAGTGTTAGTCCATAGCCAAAAATACACAATCTAAAGTATTTTCTTCTTGACAGTACTAACAGTTTTAACAAGCAATCTTAAGTATAACTAGCAGTACTAAGTATACTTAGCAGTACTAATTGACAAGACTAACAGTACTAATCCTTTACAAAGACATAAAGAGATGTAGACATTAAGGATTAAGCATTCCAATACTTGAGACCAAGTGTCTGGAAACCTTCCAGCATCACAAACCTTTTGTAAACAAGAGCTGCACATTATGGTAGTATTGAATTTTAACCATTTGTATTAAACTTTTTAGCATTGCGATCTCTTATAAATGATGCTATCTCTATGTGTTTTGTTTTAGAATGTTGAACAGGATTTTCAATAATGCAGATAGTACTGTTATTGTCAATATTAATGACAATATTCATGAAATTATACCCATAATCCAGTAATTGATTTTGAATCCAGAGTACTTGTCCACATCAACTAGCAGCAGCCACATATTTAGCTTTAGTTATAGAGGTGGCAACCACAGCTTGCTTCTTACACTACCATGATATCAACCTATTTCCCAAAAACTAACAACCTCCAGTTGTAGACTTCCTATCTTGAGTTGCTCCAGCATAGTCACTATCAGTATAAGCAACTAATTCAAATGGAGAATCCCTAGAATACCAAAGGCCTAATGTTGGTTTGCCTATTAAATATCTAAAAATTCTCTTGATTGCTAAGAGATGGGATATCTTTGGTGTAACTTGGAATCTGGCACATGCACATACTGCAAACATAATATCTGGCCTAGACGATGTAAGATACATCAAAGACCCAATCATAGATCTATAGAGATGTACATCAACATCATCAGCATCTCCATCTTTGACTAAAGGCTTTTCTAAATCAACTGGAGTAGAAGCAGACTTCACAGCAGTGTAGTTAAATTTCTTCAAAATCCTAGCTACATATTTATCCTAACTGATAAATATTCCATCTTCCTTTTGTGTTACTTGTAATCCTAAGGAGAAAGTAAGTTCTCCCATATAGAACTCATCTGAAACTTATCCTTCATAAGCTTCTCGAATGCAGTACACAGCTCCTTGTTTGTAGAGCCAAAGATAATGTCCATCAAACCTAGACCTGAAACATGAAAAATACCTCCTTTTGCTTTTTGGGGGATAAATAATGTCTGATATCTCCTTCCCTCTTTTAAACCCATTGCCCAAACAGATAGTTAGCCAAGGTTTCATACCATGCTCTTGGTGCTTGATGCAACCCATAAAGTGCCTTGACACCCCCCCCCACCCCCCATTGTAAACTTGTCTGGATAGTCTGGATCTTTAAATCTGGTGTTCGTTACTGTTGAGTAACATAAACCTCTTCCTCAATACGTTTCATATTAAGAATGCCACTCTTCACATTATTTGATATACCAGAAAACCATTAAAAGAAGCATAGACTAAAAACAGTTTTATTGCCTAATTCTTGCCACAGGAGCACCAAAAAATTATTCATAGTCTCTACCTTCTTCTTGGCTATGACCCTGTACACCAAACCTTGATTTATTCCCTAATCATAATCCCTTTGTGTTGTGTGTGTGTATAAATTTTTATTTGTGTGTTATTACATATATAAATTATTATGTGTTTTTTTATAAGGATTTTTTTTGTGTTGTGTAAGACCCATTTTGTTCCAATGGCCCTCTTCCCATTAGGCAAATCCACAAGTTTCCAAACCTGTTGGAGCTTGAATTGCAGAAGTTCTTCCTGTATTGCTTTTACCCAAGATGAATTAGATAGAGCTTTAGCAATGCTTGTGGGTTCAATCTGTGATAAGAAACAAGCATATAAACAAATATTCAGGGTATCATGAGTTTTCTGTTCATATACAGCATTGAGAAACCCTTGTTCAGAAGTAGATTTTGTCATTCTTCTTGTCTGAATAGAGGACTTCACATCTCCAATCACATTTTTAATTGGGTGATCTTTATGGATTCTTGTATTGGGAGTGGTTGGAACTGTATAGGAATTAGTAATGTTCCCCAAATCAACTGCTGGTTCATCTTTCTCATTGAAGAACTCAACATGAGTGGTCTCAAGTGTATGACTAGCTCCTAATTTGAACATGTCTTTAGGGCTATCTAGTTCATATGAACTAGCAGTATTCACTGATGGATCAACAATATTAAGTTTAAAATGACCAGTATTAACTTCAGGACTGGTAGTATTAAAATGTTATCTAGCAGCATTAACTTCCTTAGGACTGCTATCATCTTCAGACTTACCTTTTCAATCATCTCATTATGTGCAGGGCGGGGGGTTGAGGGGGGTGCGTGGGTTATGGGGTGGGGGGGAGTGGTGGATGGCGGGGGGAGGGTGTGGATTGTGGGATGGACCTCTTCAACCTGTTTTTGATCATCATCAGCAGATTTTGGTTCACCATTACCAACATCCTTAGAAGGTGAATCAAAGTATATAGCATCTTTCCAAATTGGCATCACAATGCAATCTTGAGTGATTTCTTCTTTCTGATTAGATGTACATGCATTAAGTTCTTCTTGTATTCTTGCATATTCATTTGAGATTGTACCTGTAGCTACTGGTACATAATTCATAGATTGGGTTAGAGAATTAATATCAAACAGCCACTTTGGACCATTTCCTTCTATCATAGGTATTCTCTAAAAACCCAATATGCATGTTTTCTTCTTACCCTCCTTAGTTCTTGTGTTGTAATACCCTAAAATCTTTACTACCTAAAAAGAATATCCAAAAAGAAAACCTTAATCACTTTTGTCATCAACTTGCCTAAATTTTACGTATTAAAAAATGGTACATGACATCCAAATGGTCTCTAAAGCTTAGTGCTGAATTTAAAACCTCTAAAAAGTTTCATAGGTGTCTTGTTATGATGGCTTGACTACTAAGACCCTATTTTTTGTACTAGCAAGCTAGTACTAACTGCTTTATGCAAAATTTGGTAGGGAATTGAGGAAGCTACATGGTTTTAGCAACCTCAATTAGTGTCCTATTCCTCCTCTCAGCCACACCATTTTGCTGAGGAGTCCTGGCTACATTATATTCCCTCTTAATACCTTTTTCTCTGCAAAAATCATCCATAACTTTATTCTTAAATTCTGTTCCATTATCACTCCTGATTATTTTCACTTTCTTATCCACTAGGTTTTCTATTTCTTTGATAAAGTTCTTGAGAATCTCACTGGTTTCATCCTTAGTTGTTAAAAAGAAAACCCAAGTAAACCTATCAGTGACTACTAAGCAATACTTCTTATGAATTAAACTACTCACAAAGGTTGGACCAAACAAATCCATATGAAGCATAAACAAAGGCTTAGTAATTGGATTCAGAACTTTAGACTTACAAGAAGCTCTGTGTTGCTTCCCTTTAATACAAGCAACACAGGTTTGATCATTTTCAAAATGTTTTGTAGGCAAACCTCTTACAAGATTATCCTTAACAAGCTTATTTATGTTCTTAAAATTAATATGACCAAGTCTCCTATGCCAGAGCATTGATTCACTAGATGTAGTTTGCAACAGGCAAGTTACAAATCTCTTTAGGAACAATGTTTTCATTCTCAAAAACTGTACATGTTGTCCTTTCTAGGAATTTTAAGAAGTATCTGACTTTCATCAGGCAACTTAAAATTAGGAGATAAGACAAGACATTCAGTGTCAGTAAAAAGGACATAGTTCTTTTTGTCACACATCTGTGAGACACTAAAAAGGTTGAAATTTAACTCATTGACAAAGTATACATCTTCAAAATCAAGGCTATCAGTTTTAAGTGTTCCTTTACCAGAAATTCTACCACCATGTGCTCCTCCCCTAAATGTAACATAACCTCTATCAAATTCCTTGAAATCTAAGAGATAAGCTATGTTCCCAGTCATGTGCCTTGAGCATCCACTGTCAATAAATCTTGTATCATCCTGTTGTGGCTTGCCCTGCACATAAAAATAAGGAAATTAGTTTCCTTTGGGGACCCAAGCCATTACTGACTTGGATCTGCCTCGTGCATCAATGTAGTTGTGTTTCTTCAAGGTGATTGATGCACTATCAAGTTTGGTAGGTCTCCAAACCCAACATGCTGAGGCCTTAACAACATTTGCCTGATTAACCCTAACAGCATTAACAACTGCTGAATGTGGCCTAGCAGTATTAACTGCTTTTGGCCTAGCAGTATTAACTACTTTTGCCTTGGCAGTATTATTTGTTTGGGTAAACCTTTTGTTAGATAATACTGTTTTTGATTGATAGGGCCTTCTTACAGTTGATTGTGCTGATTTTGAAAAACATGACATTGGTTTAGCACTAAAAACTATAGATTTAGGATGAGCAGTATTAACTGTCCTGGCAGTATTAAATGGTTTTAGGCCAGTTTTCATTAAAACTGCTCTTGGAACCATGTTCCTTTGAGCATTAGGGTGAGTCCTGTTGGTAGTATAGTTGTAGTTCACCCTGTTATAATTATTCCCATATACCATCCTTTCCCTTTGATGGTATTTACAATGAGCTTGAATATGATCAAAACTCCCACAAACAAAACATGCTTTATTATACATCACAAAATCACTAGCTAGCTGTTGGGATTTAAGATTATTCTAATTTCTTTGATTCTTCCTAGGACTTTGTGATCTACACATCTCAGCATACCTAATTGACTTTTTAACTGGGTTTTCATGATTTTTAGATTGGACTGTAATTATATCTTTCTTCAACATGAAAAAAGTGTCTTTATCAACATTAAGTGAAGTGCTCAACAAAGTACTTGTTGTCTTCTGATTATTGTCTTTTACCAAAGAAAGTCATCAGAATTTTCCTTAGAATCATCTGGATTTTTTATTACAAAAAAATCAGATGATTCTAAGGAAAATTTGATCTGACTCTTTGGAAAAGAACAAGTATCAGAAGACACAAGTTGCTTTTGTTGAGTCTTCACTTAAATGAGTGATAAAGGAAAACTGTTTTTCTTTGTTGATTAGAAAGATAGAGTTCAGCCAATCTAATAAATCATGAAAAAACCCATGTTAAAAAGTTAGTTAGGTTTGCTGTGTTGTATAGTTCAACTAAGTCCAAGGGGGAATCAAGAAAATTAGAATAATTTTAAATCCCAACAGCTAGGTAATAATTTTGTGATTGTATAATAAAGCAATGTTTTGTTTGTTGGGAGTTTTGTTCTATTCAAAGCTCATTGTAATTACCATCAATGGGATAGGATAGTATAGGGAATAATTATACAGGGTGAACTACTAAACTATACTACCATACATTTGACTCACCCTAATGCTAAAAGAACATGGTTCCACGAGCAGTTTTAATGAAATCTGGCCTCAAAACCATTTGATACTGCCAGGGACAGTTAATACTGCTATCCTAAATCTATAGTTTTTTAGTGCTAAAATCCAATGATCATGTTTTTCAAAATTAGCTCAATCAACTGTAAGAAGGCCCTATCAATAAAAAACGGTATTATTCTACAAAAGGTTTACCCAAACAAATAATACTGCCAAGGCAAAAGTAGTTAACATTGCTAGGCCAAAAGCAGTTAATACTGCTAGGCCACATTCAGCGGTTGTTAATGCTATTAGGTTTAATCAGGAAAATGTTGTTAAGGCCTCAGCATGTTAGGTTTGGAGACCTACCAAACTTGATAGTGCATAAATCACCTTGAAGAAACACAACTACATTGATGCACGAGGCAGATCCAAGTCAGTAATGGCTTGGGTCCCCAAAGGAAACTAATTTCCTTATTTTTATGTGCAGGGCAAGCCACAACAGGATGATACATGATTTATTGACAGTGGATGCTCAAGGCACATGACTGGGAACATAGCTTATCTCTTAGATTTCAAGGAATTTGATGGAGGTTATGTTACATTTAGGGGAGGAGCACATGGTGGTAGAATTTCTGGTAAAGGAACACTTAAAACTGATAGCCTTGATTTTGAAGATGTATACTTTGTCAATGAGTTAAAATTCAACATTTTTTGTGTCTCATAGATGTGTGACAAAAAGGTACTATGTCTTTTTATTGACTCTGAATGTCTTGTCTTATCTCCTAATTTTAAGTTGCCTGATGAAAGTCAGATACTTCTTAAAATTCCTAGAAAGGACAACATGTACAGTTTTGATATGAAGAACATTGTTCCTAAAGAGAGTTTAACTTGTCTTGTTGCAAAGGCTACATCAGATGAATCAATGCTCTGGCATAGGAGACTTGGTCATATTAATTTTAAGAACTCTTAAATAACTTGTTAATGTAATCTTGAAGAGGTTTTGCTCTACAAAACGTTTGAAAATGATTCAAACCTGTGTTGCTGTTTAAAGGGAGCAACACAGAGCTTCTTGTAAGTTAAAGTTCTGAATCAATTACTAAAGCCTAGTTTATGCTTCATATGGATTTGGTTTGATTTGTCGTCCAACCTTTGTGAGTAGTTTAATTCATAAGAAGTATTGCTTAGTAGTCACTGATAGGTTTACTTGGGTTTTCTTTTTAACAACTAAGGATGAAACCAGTGAGATTCTCAAGAACTTTATCAAAGAAATAGAAAACCTGGAGGATAAGAAAGGATAATAATTAGGAGTGATAATGAACATAGAATTTAAGAATAAAGTTATGAGATGTTTTTTGTATATGGAAAAGGTTTTAAGAGGGAATATAATGTTGCCGGAACTCCTCAAGCAAATGGTTTTTGTGGCTGAGAGGAGGAATGGGACACTAATTGAGGTTGCTAAAACCATGTTAGCTGACTCTAAGTTACCTACCACATTTTGGGCTGAAGCAGTTAGTACTGCTTGCTATGTACAAAATAGGGTCTTAGTAGTCAAGCCTCATAACAAGACACATTATGAACTTTTTAGAGGTTTTAAACCAGCTCTAAGCTTTATGAGACCATTTGGATGTCATGTTACCATTTTTAATACGTTAGAAAATTTAGGCAAGTTTGATGACAAAAGTGATGAAGGTTTCTTTGTTGGATATTCTTTTAGTAGTAAAGATTTTAGGGTATACAACACAAGAACTAGGAGGGTAGAAGAAAACTTGCATATTGGGTTTTTAGAGAATAGCCTATGATAGAAGGAAATGGTCCAAAGTGGGCTTTGTTTGATATTAATTCTCTAACCCAATCTATGAATTATGTACCAGTAGCTGCAGGTACAATTCTCAATTGGTGGGGGTGGAATATGCAAGAACACAAGAAGAACTTAATGCAGGTACATCTAATCAGAAAGAAGAAATCACTCAAGATTGCATTGTGATGCCAATTTGGAAAGATGCTTCATACTTTGATTCACCTTCTAAGGATGTTGGTAATGGTGAACCAAAATCTGCTGCTGATGATCAAAAGCAGGTTGAAGATGGTCCACATAATGAGAGTGATGAAAAAGGTAAGTCTGAAGATGATAGCAGTCCTAAGGAAGTTAATGCTGCTAGACAACATTTTAATACTACCAGTCCTGAAAGTTAATACTGGTCATTTTAAACTTAATATTGTTGATCCATCAGTGAATACTGCTAGTTCATATGAACTAGATAGCCCTAAAGACATGTTCAAATTGGGAGCTAGTCATACACTTGAGACCACTCATGTTGAGTTCTTCAATGATAAAGATGGAACCTTAAGCAGTTGATTTGGGAAACATTACTAATTCCTATACGTTCCAAAACACATCACATACAAGAATCACATAAGATCACCAAAATAAAAATGTGATTGGAGATTGAAGTCCTCTTATTCAGCAAGAGAATGCAAAATTACTTCTGAACAAGGGTTTCTCAATGCTGTATATGACCGAAAACACATGATACCCTGAATACTTGTTTATTTGGCTTGTTTCTTATCACAGATTTGAACCCAACTAAAGCATTGATAAGCTCTATCTAATTCATCTTGGGTGGAAGCAATGCAGGAAGAACTTCTGCAATTCAAGCTCCAACAGGTTTGGAAACTTGTGGATTTGCCTAATGGAATGGGGCCATTGGAACAAAAATGGTGTCTTCAGAATAAGAAAGATTAAAAGGAGGGATTTTGATTAGGAATAAAATCAAGTTGGTTGTACAGTTGGTAATAGGACAAGAAGAAGGTATACTGGTGACTATGAATATGTTTTGCCTCCTGTGGCATGAATTGAGGGCAATAAGTTGTTTTTAGTCTTATGCTTCTTTATGGGTTTTCTGGTTATATCAAATAGACTGTGTAAAGAGTTGAATTTTATATGAAACCATTGAGGATAGGTTTATGTTACTCAACCAAGGATTTAAAGATCCTGCTTTCCAGACAAAGTTTTCAAGGTGCATGGTCAAGGCACTTTATGGGTTGCTCAAGGATCAAGAGTTGTATGAAACCTTGGTAACTATCTGTTGGCAATGGGTTTAAAAGAGGGATGATTAGATCATTTAAAAAAGGGAAAATAGATCAGACATTGTTTATCAAGAAGCAAAAAAGAGATATTTTGCTTGTACAGGTTTATGTTGATGACATTATCTTTGGCTCTACAAACAAGGAACCATGTACTGCATTTGAGAAGCTTATGAAGGATAAGTTTCAGATGAGTTCTATAGGAGAACTTACTTTATTTATAGGATTGCAAGTACAACAGAAGGAAGATGGAATATTTATTAGCCAAGATAAATATGTAGCTGAGATTTTAAAGAAATTCAACTACACAGATGTGAAGTCTGCTTCTACTCCAGTTGATTTGGAAAAGCCTTTAGTCAAAGATGGAGATGCTGATGATGTTGATGTACATCTCTATAGATCTATGATTGGGTCTTTGATGTATCTTACAACATCTAGGCCAGATATCATGTTTGCAGTATGTGCATGTGCCAGATTTCAAGTTACACCAAAGACATCACATCTCTTAGCAGTCAAGAGAATTTTTAGATATTTGAAAGGCAAACCAACTTTAGGCCTTTGGTATTCTAGGGATTCTCCATTTGAACTAGTTGCTTATACTGATAGTGACTATGCTGGAGCCACTCAAGATAGGAAGTCAACAACTGGAGGTTGTCAGTTTTTGGGAAACAGGTTGATATCTTGGCAGTGCAAGAAGCAAACTGTAGTTGCCACCTCTACAACTAAAGCTGAATATATGGCTGCTGCTAGTTGCTATGGACAAGTACTCTGGATTTAAAACTAATTGCTAGATTATGGGTATAATTTCATGCACAATATGATTCACATTGATAATAACAGTACTATCTGCATTATTGAAAATCCTGTTCAACATTCTAAAACAAAACATATAGAGATTGGACATCATTTTATAAGAGATTGCAATGCTAAAAAGTTAATTCAAATGGTTAAAATTCATACTGATCATAATGTTGCAGATCTTTTTACAAAAGGTTTTGATGCAGGAAGGTTTTAGTACTTGGTCTCAAGTATTGGAATGCTTAATCCATAATGTTTAAATCTCTTTATGTCTTTGTAAAGTTTTGTAAAGGATTAGTACTGTTAGTTGTATCCATTAGTACTGCTAAGTATAATTAGTACGGCTAATTATACTTAAGACTGCTTGTTAAAACTGTTAGTCATAATTAATACTATCAAAAAGAAAATACTTTGGATTGTGTATTCTTGGTTTTGGACTAACACTTGCAGGTAAAGCATATTGAATACCTAATGTTGAATGCTTCACCTCTGAAGTATTATTTGAGGGGAGGCTACTTATGTCAATATGCAGTCAAGCATGGATGAAAGGACATGTAATATCAAAAGTGGTTTAAAAAGAATTAAAAACATCTAGGCATATCAAAAGAGGTCGGAACACCAAGATACCTCAGTCTAGTGGTCCTCTTGTAAAGGTTGGTGATGAGGCTTGACTGCTTAAAATAATTCCTTTAGTATATATATATATATATATATATATATATATAATAAATATAAATATATAATAATAAGAATTATCTCAAAAATATCAATAATAAGAATTCCGTAAGGCTCTTTAAAAGATTATT